>JAFBJT010001372.1:607-16231 GCA_016785325.1 Chascanopsetta lugubris
TCATCGTTACGCGTATTCACAAAACCCTCTACGCTCTTTCCGGCTCGTCCCCCCGCTTCTACGGAGGGAACGTACGTGCCGGTGACAGCTCGCGCTCTGAAACGAGCGCAATGACATAAACGAAGCCCAGGAACTAAATTAACACGTACAACCTGAACTGTTGGAGCTGTTCAACATGGTTTTAGAAACCATTTCTAGAATAATAAAAGTCCAACTTCCAGCGTATCTCAAGAGGCTGCCGCTGCCGGAGAGCATTGGTGGCTTTGCGAGGTTAACAGGTAAGTTAGCAGCAGCTGCAGCGCTATGGGTTCGAACTTGTGACTGTCCTGTATTGTTGACTGGGGAGCAAACTACCTGGGACACTTTGCACAACAGGGCTCTGAGTTCACTTTCAACCGAAAACGACACCCATAGCTGTGCTCTTGTTGCGTGGGCGTCCCTTTGCACCTGTATTATTTTGCTAACAGCTAGCTTTAGCTCCTGATATAACTTTTGATTGTCTTTGGGTTTTGTCGTTAGCACTGCAGGTTAGCATTGTTCTTACGGTGGTACCTGTCTTACTGCTGCACAGTTCAGCACATTCACGTGTTTACATTTAGACATCCTTAAATCACGACTTTAACCACTGTGCTTTTGCGTTGTATAACTTCACCCAAGTCTTGCACCCATGTAAACATGAGCTCTTGCAAATGTGGATCAACAGGGAGTGTGATGACTGTGTACCTGAAGCACAGTGAACGCAGGCATATATCATGTGATATGCATGTTTGCTCCAATTGCATTTTTGTAAAGTAAGAGTTCATTAACATGTCTTGTCAGGGGCAAACTGGATTATGTAGGTCTCATTCATTCATTCATTCATTCATTCATCCATCCATTCATTAATTGCTGAATATATCAAACTCCACTGCAGCAGTGGAGCCAAAGCAGGGCACCTCTTATTTGATTCACTTTATTTGCATTCATTAGAATAAAACACTGATCTCCAAATGATATACAGTTGTTTTCAGGCGATTTGAGTGATTTCTTTTTTTTCTTTTTTAGAACAAAACAAACAAATAGAAAACTTGTTTCCGGAGTCTTACCGATGAGAACTTGTTCTTTTGCTCAACATAAACAAGGAAATCCAGTTTTTAGTGTGTTGCACCTCAGGTCAGACATCTAGAAATGTGACTGGCTCAGTTTCTGGGAAGGAATTATTGTTTACTGATATTTTACAGAGATTCTTATCAGGGGTTGACACTTGCCCATGGCCATTTAAGCCCCATAACCCCTGATGTCGATCAGTTCTTTGCAGTGAGGAAGAAGAAATGCGGAGGAGGAAGAAATGTTTAGATCTGTGCCTTCTCAAAGAATTATTGTGGAACTATCTGGAACTGTCTTGCATTAGCCCACACCTGTGAAAGCAAAGCAGAGCTACATTAAATTAATAGATTACATAACATTATAGACCTGTTAATACACAAGCAAATGTATTCACAGTTTCACTGTTTAGAATAAGTGTTAAGAGGAAGTGAGCCCAGAGAGTCCATGTTGGAGCAAATGAACCAAGTTCTCTTGATCTTCTGTGTCACACTGACTTCTTAGAAAGTGTCAAATTAATAGAACAAAAAAAAACGATTGTAAACTTATTTTGACGCTGGAAGCATCTTGTTCTTTGAGACAAATCAACCAAACACAGAACAGACTTAGAGAAGTAAAGCTTATAATGACTGCAGTATTTACCATCAAGTGTTAGGGACTTGCTTAAAACTTATTATGAGCTTTGAGTTCAAGTTTCCAGATGTTGCCAGAAGATCAACCCATTACTGTTTCCCAGCAATTTTCCACTCAGTTCTGATTAGAAACTGAAAGATTAAAGAGCAGCCCCTACATGTGAAATAAAGTGAATATAATAAATCCTTAAAGAGATTAAGGATTAGCCATGCCCCATTAGACAACACAATCCTTTTTATTGAAAACATTATAATTGCCGAAGGAGTATTATCGGGAGCTCCAGCAGTGAAGAGGTCTAACTCACAGTTAACTGTAGTTAATCCTCACTGTGCTTCACGTTTCTGTCATCTCCCAGTATGGTGAACTGCGCCATGGGTTTTCCCCAAAGCTTTTTCCAGGCCATAGTGTGGACCCCCCCTCCCCCATAACCCCCCCATTAGTGTGAGAGGACACCCATGGCAAGACAGAGGACACACAGATAAGAGGTGGAATGTTTTTCAGAAGCTGGTGCAGTGGATATACTTTGGTTGATTTGAAGTGCAGTTAACTCTAATAGCTGTAGAAGGGAAAACAATTGAATCGCAGATTAAAGGTACTGTGTGTTAAATGTAGTGAGCTCTAGTCGTGGGTCATGCCGAAGTTAAGAAGGCCTCACATATCCATTACCCTCCAAGCATACAGGAGAGCCCATCAGTCAATCAATCAACATCTTGCCCTTTACAACACCAGAAGGTGCCCAAAGTGCTTAACCTTCACATAAAGAGGCAACACAAATAAAAACATAACAGAATAAAATCATAAAAAAATGTGTGTAGACCTAATGGAAAGCTCCACAGCGCTGCAAGGCATGAAAAGCCATGTCACATAAAGAAGTAAGTAATAAATGGAAATAAAAACAAGAAAATGGTCCAAAAGAAAGATAAGTGACTACCTATATGTTTATTGTTTAATGTGAGCGAACTGTGGTGCTGAATTTCCCAAGGGATTAAATAAAGTATTTCAATTCAATTCAATTCAAGTGACATATTGTAATTGCATATTAAAAGCCAAGAGTAATAAATAAGTCTTAGGTTTGATTTAAAACTGAGTAAGTCAGGGGTTGTGTGTAAATGCGCAAGCAGCCTTCAGCTTTGATTAAAAATAAATAAATAAAATAAGTAAAACGTTTCTCTGTTCTGGGCTACTGTGAAAATAGAATTTTCATAGGTCAGCAGCATTTGTATAGTTGGAGCGTGTGTATTTACATGAATGTTTATTGTTTGTCATTTTTTTTACGTGTAGTGTCCGAGTGGCTCCGGCTGCTGCCTCTCCTGGGCATCCTGGCTCTGCTGGGCTACCTGACCATCCGTCCATTCCTGCCGAAGAAGAAGAAGCAGAGGGACAGTCTCATCAACCTGAAGATCCAGAAAGAAAACCCCAAAGTGGTGAACGAGATAGACATCGAGGACCTGAACAGCGGCAATGTGTGCTACTGTCGTTGCTGGCGCTCCAAAACTGTGAGTTGATGTGTCATGGTCTACTTTGCTGATATGGTCTGTCTGAGAAGTTTTGGCCGCTCTAATCTGAAGCCGTTTCCTGCTTTTAGTTTCCTGTTTGTGACAAGTCGCATTTAAAGCACAACGAGTTGACCGGAGACAACGTGGGACCGCTCATACTCAAAAAGAAGATTCTATAATCTCCTGCTGATGGGACTTCTCCCCTCACCTCCACAGTCTTTAGTTTTCATTTCTTAACAGTTTGTCTGTTTGTTTTTTTAATATCATCTTTCGTTGGTGCCATGTTTACGTTGGTTGATCAAAAGAAAGAAAGTAACCATCATAGTCTTTAACTGAAACGGTCCTACTTCCACAGTCAGATAGTGTGAAAACTATTTTACTTAATGTAAATACGCAGCCAGGAAGTTTGTGTTGCTGTCGTGGTCTTTGTCCGCTACTGCTCTTTGACTGTGAATAGACTTTAAAGGTCCAGTGTGTGGGAATGAAGTCAAAGGGATTTATGTGTCGAAATGGAAAGTAAAATATTCTGTTCATTATGTTTGCTTAAACGTACGATGTATCTTCAAAAAGGGCGCTTGGCTGCAACATGCAGCTTCACCCCTAATCCCACACACTACTTTTTAAGTCAGGGTTTTTTTGGAATCTTAGAAATTGGGACCACTTCGACGGACTAAAGCATCATTTAACATCCAATAAATTGAATCCATCAGGGGAACATGTTTAGTTAAATGGCCATTTTTGAAAATTCTTTTGTATCCCATTTTCTTCATCCGCTGTTTTGTCTTGGCTTTGTCTTTGTCTCCGTGAGCCAAATGTCAACTCTGTCTGCACGTCAAACACTCCTTCTAAGTTATTGTGTGTATGGGAAGCTAGCTATCATTCTGCAGACGTATTTTACCTCACGGCCGTTAAACACTTGATTTTCGCATCACGTATCTGACTTCACACTGTTGCCTTCAAACATTTCAAACCGCTGCTTTGTTGAGTACCATCCAGCCGTAAACCTCGCTGCCCTGCTGAGGTTTCACTGCGTCATTTATTTTTCTCGCCCCCGTATAAAGTCGACTTACCGCTGAAGACTTTTCCCTTTTGTTAAATTACACAGCAATATTTTATACATAAACTGTTTCAGACCTGTGCTTTCACCACGGTGTCTCTGTGTGTGTCTGTTATTGAACCTGTTATGGTCAACTGTTATCTACCTTCATTTACTTTTTCACTAACATGATTAGAGAACACTTCAAACAACTAGAAATGAATGACCAGGAACACAAATGAGCTTTTTCTAAATGTGTGTCACCACATTTTGAACCAGAAAAATGTTATGTTGCAATGTCAATAGAGCCACTAATGGCAGCGACTCGATGTATTTATGCAGACATGGTCAATACTCTGCATCAGAATGAGGAAGAAAGTTGATTGAAATTACTTTGAATGAGGCATAGTTGTTGACGGCAGGTTTGAATAATTCAGAAGCTGCAGATCTGTTGAGATTTCCACTCACGAGAGTTTGATTGGAGAAGTCTGAAAAAGATGAAATATCCAGTGAGCTGCAGGTTTGCGGTGACAATGCTGTGTTCATGCCAGAGGTCACTGAAGTACCACCAGACCGGTTCAAGCTGCAAGAAAAGGAAACCGTAACAGCAGCAGAGAACCAGATAGCCACTAACAAAGTATACCTCACGAAGTGTTGTTTGAGAGACAGTACATCCCACCACTGTTTACTGACAAGAACAGGATGAGTCCAGAGTCGAGAAATCATTTCAACAATTCAAATGAGGCGTTTTATAAAGATATTATTGAAGATCATAGCTTTTCTCTGTTCTTTAAAAAACTGAATTCTAAATTCAAATCGGAGCAGAAATAAATTAGGGTCGTTCTTACACATACATCAAACTACAAATATACAGCATGTTGCACATTCACTACAATATTTAAAGAATATTTGGTAAAAAACTAAAGCTCATTTCTGTAAAATTATCAAACAATGGCTAATTATACATAGAAACCTTGGAAATGGGGTCATATAAATTCAAACAAATCAAAAACAGCACACACTTCATATTTCTGTGATAAAAAACAAACATGAAAAATGTCTAAATCTACTTTTCCTCATGATCCATCTACAGAAATGTAGGTGATTGTTTTGAATGGATATGAACAGAGACGGTGCCATGTAACGCAAGATAGCAGCTTTCTGTTGACACTACAGATGTTTTACCTGAGTCCGAGTTTTCTAAACTACACAGATCCTCCTCATCACAAGACAATCAGCTAATATATAAATTAATAAAAATTCAATACACAAACAAGTAGCTGAAAAAATGAGCGCAGAAGAACAAAAAAAAGTTAAATAAGTCAGTAGTCTAATTTTAAAAAAAAAAGAAAAATAATGCTACTCTCAGTACATTCAGTAACTGCTCATTACAACACAAAGCCTCATCGCTTTGACAGTGCAGACGTTTTGGATGTGGGTTGTTTGAAGCCCGAGCGCTGGAAACCACCAGGGGCTAAAAATACAGTGTGATTCATGTGCTTCAGCAAAACCAGGAGCTGACCGGGAGACGGTCGCACAAAAGAAAGCTCAAATATCCGAGTTTGGGCGAGGGCCCACTGAAAGTCTCATTTCAGTAAGTGTCCCGGCTCGCTGGGTGAAGATGGGCGTGGTCAAAGTGTACTTTCATAGGTGATGGGGGTTTCGTTGTCGTCATCACTTCCTGCTCCGGTGCCTGTAAAGAGCAAGAGGTCCATGTTACGAAAAAGTCTTTGGTGATAAAATAGATCAAATTTACGAGGAACATGCTGAAGCAGGGTTCTAAAGCTGTAAAGGGACTTTCCTAGATGATGTGTTTACAGCGACACCTGTGGTAGTAAAGTAAAGTGTGCCTTGCTTGCTCATAGCGAGTGAGCATTAAAAAATAATGAACAAAATAATGGCTGCATTGAGCCGTCCACCCACTGCAGCTCTTGACCTGGCAGAACTCAAGAGATAGCGCCATCGAGAGAACTGTAAACTGGAGCGCAAGAGAGAGACTGACCACACGCTAATATGGGAAACAATGTATCTATTCTTTTGGAACAGCCCATTCTCTCATTCATTCATTGGCATGAAATAGTGATTCAAAACAAAATCAAGCTGCCTAATGCACCTTCAAAAAAGGTCTTTAACTTCCCTACTATCATGAGTTGCACTGGGGTCAGTCTGACATCTGATATTCCTTCACAAACATGAACAGTGCCACTGTTGTGCAGATGTAAAAGACACGCAGGGCGTGAGGGTAAACAGTCTATATTCTGCTCCTATATGCAAATATCCCTCTGTGACTGGGCACATCTATCACACAGGAGAAGTTGGGGAGTGGCCTTTAGGAAAATCACATTCACTACGACTCAACTATGAAGCCGGGCAGGGTAGGGTTGTTGAGCAGCGTTGAAATATAAATAGTATTTGTTTTTACCTACCTAAGAAAAAAGCTGATAAATTGGGTTTGACTCGCTCACCACAGGCTGAGTTCTTGGGCCTCTGTAACAGGTAAGGTCCTGTGAATCCTATAATAAGAGCTCCCACAGGGGCAGTGAGCAGGATGGCCAGCACGGCCACCGTCAGCACGTCCATGCCGTACTTCTGCCGCTCCACCTCGTTCTTTGTTCTGGCCATGTCTAAAGCTGTGGAGCCTATAGCTGCCTGTGGGGAGAGAGAGGACGACAGCGGTGTTTTTCTCTCAATGAAACTCACGCAATCACTGTGAGGGAGCAATTAGAATGTTATTTTACTACATCGTATATATATGTGTATATATATATGTGTGTGTGTGTGTGTGTGTGTGTGTGTGTGTGTATATATATATATATATATATACACATTACTTTATTTTATTTTTTACTTCAGATGTATGCAAAGGAAAATATCTGTACAACAAAAGTGATTAAAGATGGAGTCCATAGTTGGCTATGAATATGAGTGGAAATCTCAGTGCTAATCCCCGTCATTAAATATAGTTCTCCATGGTGCGTGAAACACAAACAGTCATACCACACAAAAATGGAATACTAAAAGACGCTCATTCATAATAATGGATGGAAAAACAATGAAAAAGAATACACATCAGATACACATTGAGGTTAATATAATCATATAATCAACATCAATACAGCTGTCCTCCCGACGCCATTTCGGCCACTCAAACGATAGTCAGTGCACATTCATGCATTGGAAGGATGAAGCTTTCTCGTGAGGTCATACCAGTGCAGTCTGCTTTTTTGTTTACGTTTTCATAAAGATGGCCTCCACCTTTGACTCAACTCCAGAGAGATGGCAAGTGTTCCAGGCACTGACGTACCTGAACTGTGGCTTTGGGCATCCATGCCAGCGCGATGAAGAGTTTTTCCCTCAAGTTAAAGCCGGCACACAACACGCACACAAACGTGAACAGGAGTCGCACCGTAAGGGCAATGAGCAGAGTGGCAATTCCCAGACCTAGACAGACAGACAGACAGACAGACAGATAAACAGACAGACAGACAGACAGAAAGAAAGACAGGAGTCATGAGTGGTTTGTGTTTACAACAGGAGCAAAGGTATAACCTTAGCACAGAGGAGAATGAACAAACATCCTGCAGTCTCAACAAATACTTTCCAGGTCCAGATAGTTTTAATAATTCACAAACAACTTAGCAGAAAATGTATTGAACTCTTTGATTTGCTCCACGTTCCATTCATGTAGCTGCAGGAGTCACGTTTTACGAACTACGTCACTGACACAGCCAGCCACCAGGGGGCAATCAAGATGTTTTGGCTCCACTTCTCGAGAGCCATCGTGTCATCTGTGCTTAAAGACGTGGTGTGTATGTTTGAATTGTAATTATTTCACATCTTCATTGACAGCGAAGCATGTTTTGTCCTCATTAAATTATAAAGTGTGTGTTTGTGTTTTTACATGAAAGAAAAAAGCAAAACATGAAAAATGTGAAATCTACTCCCAAGAAACTACACCCTTGGAACCTCAATGGAAGAACAGGACCTGAGAGCCAGCACGGGCTCATTATTAGAGTTTCCAGATAGAAAGATTACAATTCTCCCGGATTCATTTTGACTATGCAAACACATTGACAAGCTACTGATGCAGTCACATTTGAATCCCTCACACCACATTCTGACGTCTCTTTGTGTTCATCTCACCGACTGTGTGTCCCTCCAGCTCAGACACCTGAATCTCTGCTCCGATGAGTCCGAAGAGCAGAGGCTGAAACACATCCCACGCCCACCCGACCACTTCCTCCACGCGAGCCTGTGGAAAATACACAGAATATGTTTGGTGAGGTTGTTTTTAAAGGCAGACGATGGGAGACAGATAAAGATGCAGAACAGGTTTCAAAGCTTTAATAATTCATGATGAAGTCTCTTTACCTGCCAACATTATCATTCATCATATGAGATAGACAGGTGCTTGAGGAGCTGAGCTGAGCTGTGTGTGTGTGTGTGTGTGTGTGTGTGTGTGTGTGTGTCACAGATGCCATATGCTGTTACCTTCTCTGACCCCCAGCCGAGTCCGGCCAGAAATGCCAGCACCAGGGTGCAGAGGCCTCCTGACCCTGGAAACCCAGCCACCCCACTGCCAAACACAGCGAAGACAGAGAGACCCAGCACCAGGAAGGAACGCTTCATAACCAAGTGTTTCTAAAAGACAGACACGATTAATGATTACAGACAGAATGAATGAGTATACTTTTATTTCCTCCTTTGTTTTACAAGGAAGTTCCACCTATATTCCAGATTGAAAGATTCAAAGTGTTAATTGTCATAATATGCACAGTAAGGAAACGTGTTTCCCTGTACGATGACATTCTTATGTACTTTGCTGTGCATAATGAATGCCAAATAATAATAATAATAATAATAAGTTATTGTTGTTGTTGTTGTTGTTGTTGTACACCTACCTGATCAACACTAGGAAAGTACTGGATGAGGAAACCAAGAAGAATCCCAGCAACCATCCCACCGGCCACCTCCAGCACACCTCTCAGGAGGTTGTACCATGTGGAGCCTGAGATGATCAGCACAGAAAATATACACATGACAAAACCCTGTTCAATCAATTACATGTGTGGCACAAGCTGAGTGACATTTCACTCCCTTATTTGTGATTAGAGTGGCTTTGACAGACAGGGGTGAGAAAAACCTGAACATTTCTAACACAAGCTCACTTCTACCCTCTGCTGACCTCCTGAGGAACTACAGCTTCTTCCATGTGCTAGTGTTGACCTAGCCTGGAGGCCACTGCACTGCAGGTCAGATAGTGATGAAATAAAAACAAAAAAACAAAAACAACACCCATCTTCCTCCCCTCACGCACCAACACCTGCAGGTTACCTGTGGCGAAGGCCATGCCCAAGCATGTGGTGAAGCCAGTGATGGCGAGGATGTCGTCGAAGCTGCCGGCTGCCATCAGCAGCGTGGGGATGCCCTGCTCCACGCCATAACCGTCCTTCTGCAGCAGCAGCATGGAGGGAACCACCACCGCTGGAGAAACAGCGCCCAGAACAAATCTGCAACGTGGACAAGTTTGAGAGTTGAATTCTGAAAAGATTTACATGTTCAGTGTGTGTAGGGTTTAGCGGCATGCAGAGGCAGTGTTGCATATTGCTGCCAGTTGAATATTCCTTGGCTCCTCCCATCCTCTTTTTTAGGTGTTGAGGAGAATTCAAATTATCTTCGGATAAGTGGGAGAACCCCGTTTAAAGACAGTGTTTCATCTCATCATTATGAGGTTGAATGGAAACATGGTGACCTCCAGAGTAAGAGCCCCCTCCCCTGTAGATAAAGGTATCATTCCAATAAGGATGAATTGATAAAACGTCATCTTAAATATCATATCCCTTTTCAGCTGATCGATCCCCCACATCCAAGACACTGTAACTTAAGACTATAAACTACACAGCACTGTTTTTAATACCAACAGTTTCAGACATTGGATTTGGACAGTGCCCAAAAATATTTGTTTTGGCCACAGTCCACCGTGCAACCAACGATAAGCCAAGTATTACAGGACATCAGTGAATGAAACCCCATGTGATGAAATCCTAAACAACTTCCAAGGCACACAACTGCTGATGAAGAGGAAAAACTAATGCTGTGTTTTCTGTTTTCTGTTTTCCATGAACGAAAAAAAAACACAGATGGGTCTTATTGTCAAAGGTTGTATTTGCTCTGTCATCAAATAGAGCAGACTTTACTCAGCAGTACACTGTGCATGAGGGTGTCATGTTAACAGAGAAGCAAAGAGAGCAACACATTTGACCGTCCATGTGTAATTCTTGAAGTTTACTTCAGGTAAACACGTAAACTTTTAACCAAAACGAAGCAGATATGAATCTTACACAAAAACAATGGCAGTTCATTCATACTCTTTTCGGAAATCTATGAATGATTCAGAACACGGGTGTGAGTGGTGTTGTATTTACCCAAGGATGAAGCCCCACACCCAGGGCAGGCCCATGAGGAAGTGAGAGACCAGCGCTATGGTACAAGCCTCGATCAAGCACGGCCCGGCTGCCACTCGCATACACACGGACTTCAGTTTCCTCAGAGCCTGAAAACACACACACACACACACACACACAACACACACACACACACAGGAGAATGAGAGAGGGACATTTTTTAATTCAAAGGTACAGTATGTAGGATTAGTGGGTTAGCGTTTGTAAACACACCATATCTGAAAGCCTCCCAAAATCTCACATACTCGTTTTTGGGATCATATAATCTATGTTGTTAGATGTTCAAAAAACACTTTGTTCGAACTGTCCATCACTCCAGCTCCTGTTTTCACTCTCTTCCTGAACCAGCCAGTAAAGCTCCTGCACTCCCTCACAGGAAAACTGCTCTGATTGGTCCGGAGCAGCTCCAGTCCCTTTTGAGTGGTCAACTGTTCCCGGCTCACACCAGAAGTGTGTTCCAATTAATGTATAACACTGATTTCAGGAAGGACAATGAGAATGGAAGACTTTTAAGAAGGGTTTTTTTGTGATTCAGAGCGCCGCCCTCTGCCATGAAACATTGGGAAAATCAACAACAGACCTATATACCACCATATAACCCTTTAAAGGACAAGTAAACATAAAGAAACACAATAAGACTTTAAGTTGACGGAGAACACTTCACACAGGAATGAGTCTCAAAAGATTGACTTCTTCAGAAAAAGAGTGATTCGTACCGTGGGATCCAACCCGAGACCAGCTCTGGCAAGGATGACAGCCAGAGCGATGTTCCTCAGCGCTGCCGACCATTTGTAATTGATGACCACGCCCTCTTTTATAACTGGGATGTTTTTCAGCATGAGACCCATCAACAGCATACCTGCAACACAGCAGAGGGTGTGAGTGAGGAAGACGATCTGTTCTTTCATCACACACTGAAAACAGGAGAAAAGATCCCTGCTGCTTTATAAACTCAAGGTGATGGAACTGGATTATACATGAGAGCAGGAGACTCGGTGTGAACTGATGGAACAATAACAAATCAGGTTTCAATATTACACACATCCACTCCACAGTGTCGTGATTCAACTTACCTTTGCCCTACTTTGGACAATACGATATGTTTGGGAACATTTTTAATTCCAACGAAATATTGTAAAATGAAAAAGACGTACAACAGGGACAATACTTCAGTGGATCCGGTTTCAGTGATTTTTATCTTGATAGGGGGCAGTTAGACATCTAACTAGAAATTCATATCACATCCCATTTAAATCAATACCACCTGTAAAAAATAAATTAAACATTCGGTGTGTAAGACTTTGGAGAAATGATTGTTTCTATTGGCAGAGATGGCAAGTAACTTCATCCCCAATGAAATTCTCTGTCTTACCCAGCAGTGGTGGGAATGGCGGAACTTTGGGCAGACGGATGAGAGCCACCAGTTTGCCTCCGATCACTGCACAGATGAAGAGTATGGTGATGCCGAACAGGTTTCCACCGGGAAGACATTCGTCCTCTGTGATGGACCACACCACTCCGAAGAGCACAGCTGCCAAAATGACTGAGACAGGGACAGAGGAGAGAGACATCAGAGTCATTTTATGTCACTCTGAACATATCTCACTCAATCCAGCAGCAACCTCCAGGGCTGACGAATGACTCTAATACTATAACAGTCCATCAGTATGATGCACGCACTCCTTTTGCTGCAAACCAACTTCTATTTTTAAGTCAAGTCTAAGTCATGCTATTCAGTGGGTAGTGGCCATGTTACCATTGAGCATCTGAGCAGATAGCATCTCCACTGCTTTGTTACCTTTGGTTATGAGAGAGGCCAGGAGTCCTCTGGGCGGGCAGGGGCAGAATCTGCGGAGCAAGGGGCAGCAGACCACCGGTGGGTCTGTGTTTGTGCCGGCGTCCACCACCGGGTTTTTGGGGATAAAATAGGTGGTCTCCTCTGTGACGTTTGGACTGGAGCAGCGCCGCACCACCACCTGGATCTGGTTCACGTTCAGGTGCTGGAGGAGAAGAATGGGGAGCGATCGATCAGCGATGAAGTGTTTTAGCCACACCCACCCCCCCCACACACACACACACAAAGAAAAAGTGACTGTACTGTACTGTAAAAACTGTACTCTAGTACTGATCAAGAGCAGATAAGAATACTGTTTGGTGTTCATGTTTTGCTAATTGTGAAATCCTTGCGTTGTGCCCTATCAGGATTGGTGACACAGAGGTGTGTCATGGCAGCAGATCGTAAGATACAGTTTTCATGGCAAATAATAAACGGAAGATATGCACTTGCTCAACATGCTGATATCCATGAGTCAGAGAAATCTCTCTGTCATGTTACTCCAATGTGGTTCAACGACTCAAAGAGGGTTTTAATATATTCTCACGAATGTAAACATGTACGATTTGAAACAGGAAATTAATTCAAAGAGGTCAGAGGATGACAAAAACACGATAACAACCATGTAGTTTACGCATGACTTATTTTTTTTTGTAAATTAAAAACAAAATCTTTGTAATTCAAGATCATACTAAAGACGTTAACATCTTTCTACCACTGTATTTCTAATTCAGTAAAAAAAATGAAGTTAGATGGCATGAGAGCGAAACAGACTGTCATTATATTATAAAATACTTCACCTCCACATGGTTTGCAGCAGGGAGGATGGGGATCCTGTCCAGTAGCGGGCTCGGCACCGGACTGGGAGCAGGACTGGGAGCAGGACTCGGCGCAGGACTGGGCGCGGGGCTCGCCTCCGGGGTGGGAGGTTTGGCTTGAGTGTCTTCCATGGCAATTAGCTGCAGTATGTCTGAGGTCCGTTCACTTCTCTGTCACAGTGCATCAAGCTGAGGGGCGGGGCCGGCCATTGATGGGCAGTTCCTTCACTTCTGCTTCTGTACGTGCGGCTCTGACATCAGGCTCCTATTCACAGAGGGCAGAGTTTTATCGGAAGGAAAACAAATTATTGTTGACTTAATAATGGAGAACAGCCATGTTGATACAGGTGGGGAGATTGGCATGATATTGCATAGGATCAATGTGACACACTAGTGGACTATTTAACCCTTTACAACATACAGGCTTTAAAGTGAAGATGTCCATGTCCACACGACTGTTTGACAATAACAATCAAACCCAAAACAATGACAATAACAATAAAAACAGTGACAATAACAATAGAATGTATAGCTCCACCAAGTCCTACCTGTCCCCTTATAAAAACAAGATATTGACTTCTAGATTTCACATTGCACATACTTAGAAATATCAATCTTATATGTTTATCTAATTTTACTTGGCCCATCATCCATTTGAGAGGTTTTTGTGTATCCCTGCCAAAAACATAAAGATTCATTGAGTTGTATCGATCACACTGTAATGTAATATACTTTGATGTGTTGTATTGCATTAACATTGTGACAGTATGAAAGCAAAATACATGTTTTGTTACATTTTTAATACATTTGTGTTTAATTCCTCAGATCTATGACATGTGGACATTTTTTGGCGAAATGTTTGTAACATTTATTTTTTGTACCCATTAAATTCAACATTCTAACCTTCTCACATTGACCATACAAAAACTGCACTACCTCTCTGCATGACTCACAAATGTGGATGTCCAAATACCTTTACTGAGCGAGTAAATAACATAAGTACTTTGCTCATATGCTGGACAAGCGTCATGATGTTGTTGTTGGTGTTCTTCAGATTTATATTTTTGGGATACATTTTGGCTATTTCCCCCCTCTGATCTCACAGATCAAAGGAACATGACAAATACCTGAATGTGACAGTGTATTGCTTGCCCAACTCTGCTGGGCTTCATACGCCCACTCAGAGGCTCCAGGGATGTCGAGTTAAAGGCGCAGTGTGTAAGATTTCTCCATTGGAATAAATGAAATCAAAATGTACATATATGCCCACGAAGTGTTCAGCTTTCCTCCTGCAGAGATGCCTGTACAACACAGTAACGCTACTACAATGTTTTGACAGTTGCAGATGGTGACAGACGCCGGTTAATCCAATTGTGAACAGACCACACTAATCAATGCTTACAGCTCCACCATATGGCACACGGAGCTAACGTTAGCCCAAGTAGGTGACACTTCACCGAGCGCCAACAAACCTAGCCTAGTTAGCTTTCAAGTTAGCTAGCTAGCACCGCAAACTACATGCACGTGGGGTGGCTGGGTTGTGTTCAGTGTCACAGTGACGCCACAGTCACGCAGCAACACACACACACACACACACACACACTCACCTGGATGGTCGCTAACGTTACAGAAGGGAATTAGCCGGAGGTGGACGTCCATGCCTCGCCTCCGCCCGTAGATCCATTATCGGACACGAGTTACCTTACACCACACGCACAAGCTTAATGGCTAAACCCGACTTTTACGAATAGTCATAATTAAAAAAACAAAAAACAAATCTTCCATCAATTGGCGTAGAATTTGTGGTTAATGATATTCCCACTAACCAGGCTTAATGGTGGGAATATGTTACCTTGGTAACGACGCTTTAACCCCCCTCACCAACGGACGGAAGTCGTCCTAACGGCAGCTAGCAACACGGTCCATTTGACCCGGCGGTGAACACAACGGCAGTATCTGCTGCTGAAAACTGGAACGTAGCGCGGTTTGCGTTGGTTTACGGTCCCGGACCTTCCAACGGGTTGTCCGATAATGGAACCACTTCCTGCCAGCAGCTGTCGGCGTCAGTCAACTCTCCCCTCCCATTTAAAAACACAGTAGCTGAGAGTAGCAGCCTCCCCGGCGAGGGGAGAGGGGAGGGGGCGCCGCCCTCACGGACACTTCCACGTTATTTCACACAGAAAAATACCAACAAAAAAAAAAAAAAAAACAACTCACCTCGCATCGTGGACGTGCTCACCTCCTGTGAACTGTGAGTGTA
>JAFBJT010001381.1:0-20072 GCA_016785325.1 Chascanopsetta lugubris
TGAAGAGACGGCCACAATGGCACAACTGAGTAAATTATTTTGAAAATGCTATCAATTTTCAATTTAAATTGAATTTAAGTTGAACAATTTAACTATATTGTGAAGAGTTTAGAAACTTAAATCATGTAATCAAATGTTCTTGTCCATCGTTACCCAAAGCAAAGCATCCCAACAGTAAGTATGAAAGGTGAAAGGTCAAATGTCTAAATCAAAAAGCCATTGGACCTATTGGTCAAGGTTGAATTATTTATATTTATATTGACGCAAATTTAATAGAAAATAGTAGTATATTGAGGCACAGGTAACTGCATCACACGTTACCTTTATTTATCAAATGTTAAGTAATACTTTGTGCATAGGTCTTATGCAATTGTCAATCTTACATTAGTAAGGAGTGTATAGTGGAAGATTTGTAGATGTTTCTATGGCCTCGGTGACTGAATCCTGATAAACGGTCTAAATAAATTAATCTCAGGGTCAACACACCCTAATATTGTATTAGAGTGCACTTTAATGTATTTTATTATTTCGTTTAGTCCCTCCAGGCTTGGTGCCTGGGTGGCAGAAGCAGTGGGCTCGGGCCGTGACGTGGATCCGTGACGCAGGTTCGCCCTCCATCAGCAGCCGAGCCCTCTGACAGAAAATACCACGGACTCACGAACACGGCCCTCACGGTTCACGGAAATATGTAGTGAGCTCGAACATTTCCTTGTATTTCGACAGACGGGGGCTCAGTTCAGCTGGTAAGTCATGTATCCTCAACCTTTGCTCGAGAAATCGATCTCCACTCGGTTATTGAGCTCCCTGTTTGGAAGCTAACGTTAGCTTAGCCAAGATGTCGACTGTGATGGTGGTGGATGATGCCCGTTATTTCCAGCTGCGGCGATGGCATCTGACCACTGTCACCGCGTATAAGCCCCTTAATTGTGTTAAGGAATGTGTTTTAATTCATTAACCAATTGTCTTGATGTAATACGACACAGCGAGCGAATGACCAGCTCTAAATATAGTCCAGAAGTTAAAAAGAAAATGTCGTGCGAATGCAAGTGGAAAGTGAAGCTGATTGAAGTGCGTTTCGCATTCGACAGAAAAATGCACACAATGTAACGTCTGTAAGCTGTAACCCGGAATAGACGAATATCAGACAAACTTCAATCTCCCTGGGCCTTTTGCTTCATTGTAATTGTTATTTTGCACGTATAGTCTAGTGATTATTGTTGAATCGGCGTCTGTCGATGTAACATATTAGTTCAACGCCGCCGTGGTTCATTTTCTTTAACCTTGGGCGAGAGTCGTAGCTAAATATCCATCGTATCTTGTTAGCATGCTAGCTTGTGTTTAAACGATGATGCTAACGCCTGTCAACCCTCCACCAGAGCAGCTGCATGGACAGTTACCATGGGTGGCCATGACGACGAAGATATACCATATGTGGTGAACAAACAGAAGCAAGACGAGGAGCTGAAGAACAAGCTGAATGACAGCAGCCACTGGTGCGACCAAGAGTCCACGGGCAACAATGCCAAATGGGTGAAAGAAGGCCAGAACCAGCTGAGGAAAGTGGCGGAGAACCAGCAGGACCAGGACCACAACTGCAACATCAGCCAGAATGGTAACAAGGAGGAGTTCCCTCACCAGAACACCACTCAGGAAGAACAACAGGAAAACGGGGAGCAGACCAAGTCTCCTAAAATATCAATGACCCCTGGTCTCAGCCAAGAGGAGTCCAAGAACATCCTGAATGAGCCGCTGCTCATCGACACTCTGGAGTCCACGGAAGAGAAGGATAAGGAGAGAGAGGAGAAGGGTAAAGAGAAGGAGATCACATTGGAGGAAGATGACGAGACATCGGGTGACATCAGAGTGGGGGAAATGGCAGAAGAGCATGGTCATGTGGAGACTCAGAGGGAGGGCAGTGTTGTGGGGAGGAATGCCTGCCTCCTCTTCTCCAACATGAACGGTACACCCACCGATGAAGAGCCCAGCTGGCCTGCCCTGTCTCAGGATAACACAGCCGACAGCTCTCCAAATGGCAACAGAGGTAAACGACTACATAGAGTTCACCTGTCAAAAAGTGCCATTGTACTGTATATAAGCATAGAGTTAGTATGCGACCTGCAGGGAGAGCACAGAAAGATGGTGTTAACGTCTAATAACGTTCAATTAGGGTCTGCAGATCTATTTATTAACATATGCAGATATATTTGACCGCAGCTGTAATTTAAGTTGTACATTCTTTAGTCGAGCCTGCTGTATTTACATTGTGAATCATGGTTATAATTGGGTTTGAATGTCAAGTGAGTGAGATTTAGGTAGAATATGACAAAACAATCCTAATAATGGTTTCATCGGTATTTCTCAACCACTCAAATGCTGGAATATAGCTTTCCACATGATAAAATTAACCCTTATGAGCTATTAGAGAACGAGTCCTATCTATGGAGGCTGCCATGTTGCAGCAGCATGTTGTTACAGCAGCCCAGAATAGACATCATAGAAATAATTTGACTAAATCCCACATCCTGTATCCTAAATCATTTGCAGTGTACCTTCTATTTGCTGATAGGGATATGCACTATCTGACGGTGAGGGTGCTGTGTGTGCTGATGATTACTATTCAAAATCCTCAGCTGTTGATTTTGTTTCCGGGACTATTGATTACCCAATTCACATTATTTCCCTGTGGGGATCATTAAAGTATTTCTGATTCTGATCATAATAAGCCCCTTTGACACTACACTTATTTGCACTAAAGTAATGACATTGATTGGCCAAGCTGAATGGAGCCAACTTTATTAGACACAAAGAACTGACATATAAGCAAACTAAGAGTCAACGTTGGTGTAATGCCACTAATAGCACTAAGCCGTTCACGGTTGATATTGAACTGGACATTTCTTGTCTAGAAAAGGTGTTGTTACCAATCATGAACAAGGACAAAAATCCAAAATAGGGTTATAAAAATGGTGTGGTTTTTCAGTTTTAATGTGCCGTAAGGAGCTGTCCGTACTAACCATAGCTTGTGTACATGCTGCTATTCCCAGAAATCATTGATCAATGTGATTGTCCATTGAACATTTACACTCTCATGCACACCAGAGTGACAAGACCTGGCAGGTGTGATGTGGAAGTTGTATTGTTGAGACTCAACGGATGTAATGAGTGGCCAACGTGCCATTGAAGTGGAAACATTTCACCTGGTGCTGCTGTTAGCCTGTCCAGCTGTGAAAGACTGATCGATGTTTCTGTGTGTGTGCATTAGTGAAAGAGGTGGGGGCAAAGAACCATGCAGTCTGGACACATCACTACAAGGAAGCAGTAGTGTAAATCACTGAGAACGTTCCTATAAATAATCCAGACAATAGTGAGATGTCGCAGTGTTGGTCTTATTGTCTGCTTTGCTCTGCTCTCTGCTGCACTGATGCATGGATTCCCAATGTTCTATTCTCTATGTTGCCATTTTTACATGTAAAACATAGCTTTTCCCATTAAAATGCCAGTAATGCAATTTTCAATGTGCCACACACCAGACCCACTTTTAAACACATTGATATAATCTATGCATCAGTTGATAGTGAAGAAGCGTTACCCATTGGCGAGGGTCAGCGCTCAAAATCAAAAGTACAGTGTGCAAGATATAGGGAACTTATCTATTTCTGTTGAAAAAATTGAATATAAAGTCAGTGAATAGATTTTCTTATTGATTGTAAAATAACATAAATGTATTAGTAATTGCCATTTCTGTAGATTGAGCCATTTATTGTAACAGTAGCAGCAGGTCCTCTCTATGATGGTTGGATGTTTCACCAACATGTATTTACAATTGCCTAGAGCAGAGAAACATAACTTCACCTTTTGAATTTTGATGAGTGAAGGCTTCCGTAGCTTCCATAGACTCTCTCACATGCATTAAGCAAAGGTTTGGGTGAGACGCTTTGAGTTGCAATATGAAACATCTGCATTAGATGTCACTAAATCAAACACCACATACATTTAACACTGCAGCTGAATTGTGTCTTTTATCCATGTTCCTTTTCTTTTTTCTCCACTCACTCATCACTGTCCTTTGCTTATCTTTTTCTCCCCACCTTTCAGAGTCCTTCTGGGACTCCAGTGCTTTTGAGAAGGACACAGACCTGCCCTCAGGATGGATGCGAGTGCGAGATACATCTGGTACCTACTACTGGCACATCCCCACGGGCACCACCCAGTGGGAGCCTCCCTCACCCCTGGGTAAAGTTGGTGACTCCATGATGTCCTCCACCATGTCTCTGGAGACGACTCCCTGCGAAGAGCCAGAGGTGAGATTTCACACAATTTTGCTCAACTGACTTGTAAAACTTGAGTTCAGAATAATACTTGCTTTGTTCTTCAGGAATCATGGGCTCAACTCTCCAGCACTGACGAAGGAGCTGGTGAAGCAGAGTTGTGGAAGGTGAGTCATGAGTGTGTATTTTTAGACGGTCACGTTGACACGTTTTGGGTGGAATATGATTAGCAAAGTCCAAATATTCATTTTCATCATCTTTTATGTATGAATCCAGGAGGAGGAGGAGGAGGGAGAAGTTGCATCTGATCAAAGTCTGAAGGAGTTTGAAGGGGCAACTCTACGCTATGCATCCATCAATCTGAAGTACGTGCAGTTTAGGCAATATATGTTCAATAGTAGATTTTTATTTTCAACTATTTTTATTCAACTCTCTTCTTTTGCTATTCTAGCTACAATTGTTCCCAGTCTGAGGAAGATGAGAAGCTCACACCACTCACCACAGATATAGAAACAAAGGTAAATTACCATGCAAAGTTTTGACAAGCAAGTGCAAGTTATTTTCTCAAGACCTGTTGTAGTCCTATGAATCCTGCTTTTGCTGTCGATCGCAGACAAAATACTGACCTTAAAATGGAGTTGGCCTTCATACGGGTGCACCAGCAAGTGAAAATGAAATGGAAGAACATTTTGGATTGTAGACTATAAATGATGAAATCATTCTTGGCAGTATTTTACATTAACAAGGAAGTTTGCCTGCTTCTGTATGTAATGGAAAGTGCAATTCTTTTCCACCTTGAGCTTATTTCTAGTGTACTGTAGTTGCAGTGCTATTTTTCATTTTCTGGAGCAGCAGAGAAGTAAGATCTAGTAGTCTTTTCCCTGCATTTTTGATTTGACATGTAATCTTTTCATTTTTATTATTATTGCTAGTGGTCAATTGAGCACTGAACTTACTAACATACCACTTTAGTCAAGTATTCTAATGTACACTGTTTTCTATATCTGCACATAAAGTGTTTTGCAGTGCGCTCGCTGGGCTGGGTGGAGATGTCTGAGGAGGACATGGCTCCAGGCAAGAGTAGTGTTGCTGTCAACAACTGCATCAGGCAGCTCTCTTATCACAAACACAACCTTCATGACACAGCTGGTATCTGGGGAGAGGTGAGGAGATTTAACTTCTGTTTTACCCATTACTTCCTGTACAGTCTAATGTAGAACAGACCACTAGTACACTGTCCGTCGTGGTTGTCACTGCTTTCCAAAAATCAAGTTGGAAGGAATTTCACGATATTTTGAGGCATTGTCTGTCACTGGTTTATGGTCCAAACTGTGCCAAAAAATGGAAAACTAAGTTGAACAACTTTCTTATCTGTATCTGTTTATTTGCAATCTTCAGCGTAGAACCTGAAATTTGTTCACATGATACTTAGCAAATGGTTAGTTGACCCTGTTTATTTGTTCAGCTCGGTTTTGCTGCCCTCTAGTGTCCACCATTTTTACAGCAGAGTGTAAAATCATCTTGCTGCACTCATGAAGCCAGAGAGCATAGTGCACAGTGAGTGAGCGCCCTCTGCTATGTCACATGGCAACACTTAAGTTGGTCTGATATGCATCTAGACTGTATATTCTGAATTCTTCATGATCATAGGTTCAACTCTCGATCAAAATATTACAGCCAAACCGTCTACACCAAGAACTCTTAGTGGTGTCTTCTTTCGTCCAACTAATTTAAGTTGAAGTGATAACTTTACACTGCCACATTCATTTAGCAAGTTAAGTGTAGCCATGCATGTATAGATAACCTGACATGTGTTACAGTGTACTCCTTGTTTCACTTGGCTGGTTATATTAAGTATGTGTCTGTTGGGACAGGGTAAGGACATGTTGATGGTCCTAGAGAATGACACGATGAACTTGATCGACCCACTGGGACAGACTCTGCTTCATGCTCAGCCAATTGGCAGCATCCGTGTCTGGGGTGTAGGCAGAGACAATGGCAGGTCAGTATTTCGCTTTTTCCTCACTGAACTTTGAAACTAATTATACCACACAGCATGCCTCTGATTTTCTCTAAGGATCAGGATTTTTCGTTTGATTGGTGCGATGAATTTGTATACGTTTTTAAGAGATAAAAGAACTAGCATACTTTAGGATTAAATATCATTGTCATGGTCAGTTTTTAGTTGTACAGACACAGACTCCTGCAGCTGTCACGACTCACTGGCTTGGCACTCATTGTTCTGCTTTCATTGGACTCTGCTTCCCTCTGCTGGACAGATATAATGACTACACAGAATAAAATTGCTGATTTGTCCTGTTTTGCCTTGAGCATGTATTATTGTCCTAACAGCCATGTTTTTTCTTTCATGCTGCGTTTTCCGTCATGAACAGGGAAAGGTACACTCAATTAACTTTCTAAAGTTTCTAAATCTTAATGATTGATGATGGACGGTTTTTTTGTTTGTGTATCTGTCTTGTGTGTTTTCTGTGCCTATAAGATTACATTATATTTTTGTAGCGCATACATTTAAGTTGTGTTAATAATTCAGTATGTAAATGTGACCTTCTCTGCCTTTGTCTGTCCGCAGGGATTTTGCCTATGTGGCCAGAGACAACTTGACCCAGGTTCTGAAGTGTCATGTATTCCGATGCGACTCACCTGCCAAGAACATCGCCACCAGTTTACACGAGATGTGCTCAAAGGTCAGCTGCCATAGGATTTAATTTAGTTTCATTTGAAATTCAATTCGGTGCATTCCCTCACAACCAGCTATGGGATCCTCAGTTGACCCTCATTTTCATCCCATGATTTAACTTTAGATAATGATGGAGAGAAAGGCCACCAAGCCAGGTGTAAGCAGACTCAACTCTGACCCTGATAATCCCATGGTTGTCCCCATTGAAGGTAAAGTCTCTGCTCTTTGTGTATTATAATTATTCACAGCGAGGACACGTGTAACTTCATGCCTCTTCTATCAACAGAGTTTCCTGCTCCAAAAAATGAACTCTTCCAGCGCTTCCATGTTTATTACCTTGGTGCTGAGGCTGTTGCAAAGCCAGTCGGTAAGTCCACACTTTTTAAATATGTTCTGTCGTTTTTCAAGCAATATATAACAGGGTAATATGACATGGAAAAATAAAATTGCTTTAACAAAACTTTTACTTGTCAAATTTGGGTTGTCAGAGTTCTATTTCTATCCATCTATCAATCTTTTGTACTATTGATTTTTTAATGTATCACTCCATCATGTTTTTTATGTATATTTCTAGTAAATATCAAATAATTCACTGTTTTGTTTGTGTGTGTGTGCCTTTTTGTGTCCCTCTCAGGTATGGAGGTAATTAATGAAGCTCTTCAGGAAGCAATGAATGGCAAAGATAAATACGATTGGACTCAGGTGTCAGTGAATGTTGCACCGGCTACCCTCACAATTCTTTCTAAACAGGTAACAGCCAAACACAACATGAGGAGAGAGGGTTTGATAATGAATCAGAGGCTAGAATTTCATCATGATGTGTCTGAACAGAAATGTAAGCCATGGTTAATCTTACTGCTTTCACCATTGACTCTTGACATGACCTACTTGCCCTCAGCCTGGAGGGCAAATCTTTAAAGCTATACGATGCAGGATTTGTGTGTTGGAGTTTGAAAAACACTCAAAGTTTACCCCTCTTTTCTTGCTCCACAACACAAGTAGGACTGAATTTGTTTGTAACATGCCCTGCAAAGACTATACACTTCAAGTCAACATGCTGAGGTGTTGACATTCTGCTCAGGCTAACCACCAGCACTTAACCGTCCTAGCAGTTTCTCAAAAACATTTGACCTCTTATTCAAGAGGCTTCTATACTTCTGCCAAGAGACTTCTTAGGTAAGTTCAGTAGCCTGCATACACTTGAACCACTGCCAAGATACCATGACCTGGATGAATGAAAATCTCCATAATTAAAAATCCTGCATACTATAGCAAAGACTATCATACTCCTTTTTTTCTGTCCCACTCTCAACTTCGTTCTTGTCATATATTTGACAAGTAAACCGAGGAAACATATTTTCAAATCTATGGAAAGCACATTAAAATAAAACATTTGAGATAATGTAAACACCACAGAAATGCTTAAAGTAGAGGACTGCAATATTCAAAGGTTAAAACACTACTTGAACGATTTTAAATACACATCTCAAATACCGTTTCTGTCTTTCATCCAGAATGACGAGGTGTTGTCAGAGTGTCGGGTTCGTTTCCTGTCTTTCATGGGTGTGGGAAAGGACGTCCGTACCTTTGCTTTCATCATGGCGGAGGGTCCGCGAGACTTCACCTGTCACATGTTTTGGTGCGAGCCAAACGCTGCCAGTCTGAGTGAGGCTGTTCAAGCGGCCTGCATGGTGAGTTATAGAAAGCTCAAATGATGGAGAGATGAGATGCGATGAAGAGAACAACTACCACAGTTGTTTACGTGTGCTTCTTTACAGTGCTTAGTCAAACATGTGCAGTACAAAACGTATCCTCTGCGTGTGTTGTTTTTATAGCTCCGCTACCAGAAATGTTTGGATGCACGTCCACCCAGCCTTGCCTCCTGCCTGCCCACTCCGCCCGCTGACTCTGTGGCTCGTCGTGTCAAGAAGGGAGTGCAGAGTCTGCTGGGCAGCTTTAAGAGCTACAGGTCAGGCTCTCAATCCCCATGAGTTGGGGTTGAGATGATGCAAGCTCCATTACACACAGGGTGCATCACCACCACAGTCCCGTCTCACTCTCACATCTCCTCCTCCTCCTCTGCTCATCCTTTCGCCTTATGATCGTTTCACTTGTCTAGTCGCTAGTCTAGTCTGTGGAGTAGTCTCTGGGGGAAATGTGTGTCTGAAAAAAGCATCTACTCTATATCCGTTTTATTTTGGCTTTTTCTTTATGCAACCATTTTTAAACTCTTCTCAGAGCATATGAACTTAGCTGGGATTCTGTCTGTGAGTCTTAATTATTTTTGTGTTTTAACAGAAACAATGCTATGAATGTTGGATATGGATGTAATATATTTTACATGCCGACGCTCGAATTTGCTTGGAAAAAAGGTCGTTAGGTTCTCACACAGAAAACGTCTCCTTTCCTTTCCCTCTCAGTGCAATTAACAGCTCTAACACTCCTTTTCTACTATCTAAAAGAAGGTACTGTAACGCAGTCTTTACCCGATGGTATCCTAATTCCGATTTTTCTAAAACATTAATCCACCATCTTAGGAAAGCACTGTAATTTGCCACGTAGTTAAATGTCCCCCAACCTCCTGAACAATGTATATTAGTCTTCCAAAGAACCCATCTTGTCACCTAGTGAGCACCCACTGATCTGAGTGTAGTGTGTTCCTCATCCATTCTGCATGAACCTTTGCAAGGTCAGTGCTAGTGTGCAATAATCAGCTGTTCTTGTATGGTGTGGTGTTGATTTGTTGATGTTGACGAGAGTGTGAGGCCAATGGAACAGCAGAGCCATGATGAAAATCATTATCTGGTGATGGTAATAATAGTAATAAGATACACAAACTCTGGGTGTTAACACACACCAACAAACCACAGAATAGTACTGTAGAAACCACAAGCTGCATGTATGGATAGACTAGAGTTCTCGCTGCTCAGTTTAGTAGTTAAGATCCATCAGTGTATCCTGTAAATTCTCTCTCTGTGTCTCTTTGCGGTGAAGAGGAGGCTGGAGTCGACGTGTTATTTCGTGTTACATAGGCATGTCACGCTAGTTATAATCGGTGTGTATCATAAGCTAGCAGTAGAGTGTTAGACTCCCCCTCCGTTCCGTCAGACTGAAAAGATGAGAGCAGCTTCATGTTTGTATTTACACTTTGTCTATATTGAAGCTTACAGATGATTTCCCCAGTGGTTTATATTTTATTTTCCCGTTTGGCCACGTGTTGGCATCTGTGTGTGTGGGTGGGCGTGTATGTGCATGTATGTATGTTTGTATGTATGTGCGTGTAAGCAATGGCCGCTCCACCTATTTTGTTTGTTTCCGCGCACTACTGCACACACAGTCCAGTTTTCACATTAGCTCATTAGATTTACTTTTTTATAAAGAACACACTAAATAGATGAGATGTATTTTATCTTTGTGTCTGTCAATGATCAATACTGTATGTAGCACAATAGTAAAAGTCATTAAAGATGCAGTTTGTAAGACTTTTCACATTGGAAATATTGACCTCTGCAGGACATCTGGCCTTGTTTAAAAAAAACAAAAAAAAAACTGGTAGATATTTACCAAACACCATCAGAATCATCCTTGCTTCACAGAAAATTAAGTATCTTGATTAGAAAATACTCTGAGGAAATCCCAGAATTGTGTGCCAACAAAATATCGTAAAAATGAATGTATAATTAACAATTCAAACATTTTTGAAAAATACTCTAATCAGCATCAACTATTCACAGTCAGACATGTTACTTTTCTCATATCATTTAACAATTCCTCCCGTTCTAATAACTGATCACTTTTGCAGAATTGCAGAATTAAAAGTGTCCTAACAAGTTAATTGGGAGTTGAAGTCTGTCCCTGTTTGAAAAGTATCACTGGTAAATGACTCACACAAAGAATTATGGAGAGGCAGAGATTTCTAAAAATAAACCCGTCAGTGCTGTTGTGACGTTGTTGTTTGACCTTGTCACACAGTTGTGAAAGTGAGACTTCATGATGAGCAACTCTCCTCAAACTCTCAGCCAGAGTCCTGTTAATGTTAAGATTTTTATGGAACACAAGCTCAAACCAACTGCCTCTTTATGTGTGTGACATATAACACTAATGTGGATTCATGTACAACTGCCTTGTCACTCATGTGTCACTTGGAATTATTGTGCTTTTACTCCTTCAGAGTTTGTGTCCAGTCAGTGGCAACATTAAAGAAAGATGAGTTGGAAAAACATTAGCAGATTAATTTATTTCTGTTTATGTAAATTAGGTGTATAAAATGTATGTATATAAAAGTCACTGCACAATAAATGTGAACATATCATAACTGTTTATCTCTGGGTTGTCTCATCTCTTGGCAGTTTCTCCCATTTTTTTCCCCCAGGGTTGTTGAGGTGAAGCCGAGTGGCTGTGAAGAGATTGGTTTTCCAAAGGGCAGGTCTGACTCTCCCAGTCTGAGAATGTCTCCTTTGGTTTGTGGTTGTAGAAGCATGGACACATTTTTCTCTTTTCTTTTTCTATCATTGGCTTTATCTGGCGTTCGCAGCTTTTTCATTAAAATGTAAAAGAAGCCACACACAACCTGTCTGACTCGTTTGCATATGCATTTAACTGGCTGACACCGCTGTTGCCACATGCATTGATCGACCCCCCCCCCCATCCTTCATATCTGCGGTGTTGCCCCCACCTGGAGAGTTCAAAGGATGGGTAGGGGCTGGTTATTGTTATCCTGGAGATGGCTTTGAGATGAAAGGTGCACATCAATTGGAAGCCACAGTAGCCGCACACTGGTAATAATGGCCTCCACCATCTCCACATGAATATTAGGAATGCCACGCCAGCGGGATCCCCCGAACGGTAGAACACATCAGGACTCCTTTTGAAGAAGGAAAACAGGACCCCTCCAGTGGTAGGTGACTGTTTGGCTTCTCTTTGTAAACATGAAACATATCAAAGTGCACAGACACACTCTGTCCTGTCGCATCATGTGATAAACTTACAACAGGTGCGTGTTTTGTCTTGTTCGTTTTGAATACATTGTTCTGCTCCATTCGCACACCGATGCGATTTACACCACAGGAGGCCAAACAAACCGTGCGAATGTGACTGTGACCTGTCTGTCAACTGATATTTATCGTAGTTCCTATTTATATGTGGTTACCATGGATACAAAGCTTAGATTAGACAGCAAAATGCTGCAACCGTTTTGTTCTAACATCAAATATTGTCATTGCGTTTTGCTGGGGACCATCAAGACCATAGATGTAAGGCCTGTCACGAATCCATGCTGCCCACAGTGTTTGGTTCAAGTTGTATTTTCTTCCCATCTGTCTGTTTGTTTGTGAGCAGGTTTGAGCGCACACAATATTTACAGGATACACAGACAGGACATGGAAATGGAAATGGAAATGGAAATTCATTCCGGCACGGATCTGGCAGACAGATTGCAAGACATGCGTTTATTGACATGCGCCCCTGGTAAGAATTTGTGTATCTTGATGAAAAGAATCTGATGTTTAGTGGACTGATATTCCTGAGTCCGTATAATTCGGTGCAGCTCGATTGAAGGCGTTGGGTTGCGGGATATATACCTCAACATTTCTTGTTACCACTCTCATCTGTATTCAACTCTTGGGGTATGTCGGGAGTTGGGGTTGGAGGTGCTGTCACATTGTGTGTTGCATGTACATTTTTACCGAGAGGACTTTTCATTATTGTGTCCAATGCTTCCATGTCCAGAGGTTAACTTGTTTGTGCAAAACCAAATCAGAGATTACAACCTTTGCATTTTTGATTTATTGCAGGGCTGCAGGAGTTGACTTTATCAGCGAGTACCTGTGCCTCCCTGCTACAGTCTAATTCTAATTCATTATATGACTTTCTATTTATCATAGGACACATATTATGCAGTTCAGGGCTCTATATAAAGGTGGGGTAAAATATTGATATAGCAAAAATGTTCACATCCTGACCAATGAGATATGTTTATTGATTTGGTGGTGCAATGTAATATAGTATATAGTGTTTCGTAGAGGTGCGATGTATGTAATGGATATAGTGACATCTAGTCGTGAAGATTCATCTGGATACCCCTCATCTCGTCCTTTACCTCCGAGTATGTCAGAGAACATACTATGGCAGCCTTCAGTTATCATTTAAAGGTGCAGTGTGTAGAATCCACTCTGGGCTGCTGTAAAAAACATGGTGGCCCCCTAAAAGGGGACCCACCCCTTATGGAAATATAGGCTCATTTAAATGGGAAATGGGGGAGGGGGGATTGGATTGATTATGAATCCAAGAAAATGCCCTTATGTAATTGTTTTGTAATCTTTTTTAGAAGAGACTAAAATGACATGAAATCTGACGCACTGCACCTTTTAAACTCAAAAGCTAGTAGGAAAACGGACACCATATTACTGTGAATAAACATCGAATTCTATCTCTTTATGTGTATTTCTCTCCTCCATGGAGGCAGACATTGTGTTGTTGGATCATCTCAACACAGGTTTTTGGCAGGAGTGCTCTATTCTGATATTACTGTTTTGGCGGAGCCCTCAATCAGGAGCTGAATTACAATTTCTACCCACAGTCCCATAATATTTATATTCAGAATTTTGTACGCACCTCCGACATGAATCCCTCTGCTCCCTTTGTATCCCGCTGGCCACGCTGCGCTTCACATTTTCCACGTCACTCATAATTCACATAGGTCGACCCACGAAGAAACTAATCACATTTCTAATTATTCCTATGGACTAATTATGCGTATGGCATTTGTATAATGGAGGTTTATTTGCAGTAATGAATGTGTGCTCTTGTGGAACATTGCATTCCCTCTCGGTGTGGAGGAGAGGATTTGTGTCTCGGGTCTCCCCTGTTATGATCTCGGCCCTCGGCTGAGACGGAGGCAGGCGGAGGCTGTGAGCTCCGTCTCCGCCCGGGTATCAAGGTTGGAGGGAGAGGATGGAAACGGCTGCAGGGCAGAGCTTTTACTCCGACTGATTCTTTTTGTACACGGTTTCTCATATCCTCTGCTGCCTTTATTTCACATGTGCTCATCAGCATTCATTTCTGCACTGCTCTCTCTCTCTCTCTCTCATCTCTTCCTGGGTTCTGCAGAGATCCGTGCGTCCTGTTAATCTGGGACGGCACCGCGGTGTGCAGAGTTCTGGTCAGGGCCACGGCGAATCAAAGGCAGCCACGGGAGATGTGCGAGGGAGCGCAGTTGGATCATCTACAAAGAAACAAAACATGAGGAGAGTAATCTTTTTTTTCTCTTTCCTTTCTGCCACTACAGGGTCTGTCACAAGAAACAATTCCTGCCTGCACAGCCTCACGCAAACACATCGAAAAACATTGGCTGGCAGGTGAAAGGGATGATGACACAGAGGCAGGACACTGTCGGTGATGTGTCTGTCAATGCTCCGGGCCATTCATTTGGGGATTAAGCATCCTAATCTCAAATTGTTCAGCGCCTCGTTCTCTCTAAAACACACAGCGATTGCTTTGCCAGTGGGTGCAGCCACAAACCCGGCGGTGCCGGGATTATCGCTGGACCGGTGGTGGGAAGTGGTTCAGTGACGGCTCGCCACGCGGCCCGTTCAAACGCCAAGCCCCCGACTCGGCCGCGCTCCGGCCTCGACCGTGTGATGACCATCTGCAGCATCACAGTAAGAAATGTTTCGTTTTTAAATAAAAAAAAAAAATGTATTTATTCATAAATCTTTTAAAGCAGTGCTCCTCAACTGTTCTGGCTTCTGGACCCTCCTTTGCCCCTTAATGACGAGCCGCGGCCCAAATCAGTATAAGTCCATATTTCATGTAGCTGGCGTCGCACTTGCTCACTTAGCATCATGTGAACAAGCTTTGGTGGTTTTCTTCTATCTGTGAGCGTTACAGGGTGTCATCGCCACCTACTGATGAGGAATGTCAATGGATGATGCCCCCGATGCATTAAATATCCCCCTTCAAAATAAAAGCATCGCAGCAACTTTTCACTGACAATGAGTCCACGACCCACTTTTGGGTCCCGACCCACCAGTTGAGATTCATTGATTTAAAGGTGCAATGTGTAGGATTTGGATACATCTAGTGGTGAATTGCATGTTGAAACTGAATCTCTCTCACCTTTCCTTTTCAAGTATGAAAATGAAAGTTTGTAATACACTGTTAGATGACACTCAGAAGTGTATTGGTTGAGCCCTCTGGGCTAACGTCAAAACATAGTGGTCCAACATTTCTGCCTTTGTAGTGAGGACCAGCCAATGTGAATATAAAGGCCAGATTTTATTGGAACGAAGACAACAATTCATACATCCGGGTGATTATATCCCCATAAAAACATCAGAACAATTTCCTACTAAATATGGAAATTATTTGACTTACCTCTTAAACACTGCAACATTATTTTGTTTCGAGTCGACTCAGATTTTTTAAATATTCTATTGGGTTGTTGAATCCTGTCGTACACTCCGCAGTAATAACTTGTAGAGGAGGACAAACTTGAAATATGACTATGACGTATTTGAGGTGAAATGTCACAAAAATGAAAATGAATATCAAATGCCTGAACACACTCTGACTTTTACGAAATAATCTCAGCTGCATCCCACCACCAATGTTGACCTTTTTATATCCCATCCCTTTCGCCTCTGCCTCGCACTGAAACCTCACTGTTGTGATTGTTGATACAATACTTTAACAACGAGTTCACTGCGTGTTTTGTTTCATAGTGAGTAAAGAGAAATGCAATAAAAGAGACAACCAACACAGTTTTGGAATGTAACCGTCTAAATATGATTTTTCTAATCCTGTTACAAATTGCAGAAAAGCAGTTTACAGAGGTTTTCTTATGCAGCTGCAGAATATCGAGGTATTGTTTTTATTGAATCTTGACATAGAGAGGAAGCAGGCGGAGGAAACCCACGCTTTGTGAGCAGGCACAAAAATCCCGTTTGAGGAATAAACGCCGTTATCCCAAAATGAATAACTTCAGTTCATCCTGAGCCGATTACGAGACGCGTGAACAGAGGGATATTTGAGTCGGTGTCAATATCCCGACGTGACTCACTGACACGTCCTTTCAGTCTTCGAACACACGGACACTTCTCACCCGGCTCAGTAAGTCTTTTCCATTACAACACGTCAAATTCAATAATGGAGTAATTGCCGTGAGGAATCCTGTCATGCCGGCGATGAACGGTCTTTATATTTGGCGCGCGACCATGTCACTAGACTCTGAGACCATTAGTGTTGAGCTGACAGACAGAGGCCCATTCGTATTCATGGAGTGTGATGATGCAGGTTCATCAGGCTGCGGCGCTGGCTGAGTGGAGTCGGCGGGGGAAATGACATGTCTCGTTACGTGTGAGGACACAACATTCCTGAGGGGTTGCCGAGGTTGTTACAGACACGGTGGTGAGTGACGAAGCGTTCTGTATTCATCCGCCCAAGTTTCGAATCCCTGCGCCGACATTTCGTGGGCGAACGCGCTTCCCGCGCAGTCGGACGAAGGCTCGGACACCTTTGCCTCCAACTGACAAACATGTGGCGGCGGCAGCTGGTTACCTGGGCTTAACTTAGTTCAAGCTGTGCATCGAGAGAGGACTCGGTGATCCTGGCTCTGTCTCGGGTTACTTTTACATTACCAGATGGAACTGACTCATATCCGAGTCTTTTCCCTTGATGTGACTCATATATGTGACTATATATATTTATATATGAAGGCCTGGCCCACTCGAGATCAAATAATGAGAAATGCTGCTTTAGTATATAGTTCTTGATCTGATGTCAGATAAATATCCCATTAGTTGCCATGCAGCGCGCATGTATCTGCGCAGCGTGTTCCCATACATGCTCAGTGTTGTTGTCATTGACCTGCTTTGGTGGCGCCGCAGAGCCGAATACAGGATCCCTGCAGTTTAAGGCCACTTGAATTGAAGGCGTTTACAGAAGTATTCAATGTCGCATGAAGTCAAATTCAAGAGCAATGTTACAGTGATCAAACCTGCAGATGAGGGGCTTCTCATCTGAACTGTGTGCAATTTCATATCTTGGGGGGGAAAGATATGACAACAAACAACAATTAATGAATTCAAGAGTGAAAGTAGCACTATGGTATAATACTGTTCTGTTTCTGGCAATAGATTCATCCAAACAATACTTTGCACTGCGGCACCTTTATCTCACCTCAGCACTCGGCTGTGGAGGTCGGGCCGAGAGCTCGCAGAACAGTTGTGTTGCAGGTGGAATGATGATTAACCATGAGATTAATTTACAGACTCTCAGAGAAGACGGCGACTCGCCGCCCGCTCTCCTGCAAAGTCTCGGCACAGGCCCCAGAAGTCTGGCGGCCCCCGAACCCTCCCTGGGCATCCTGCGGCAAATTGCATCATTACTTTGCAAATTTGTTCAAGCAATCAAGTCGATCTCACTTGGGGAACCGATCTGACAACGGGAATGATTAGAATCCAGGGTGGCTCGCCGCTTGTCACTTGGGACCGCGATGAGAGTGGAATTACAATGAGGCCTGAAATTGCATGTTATTGTTACTTCGCGGTGTTCCCGTTCCTCTCTTCTCCACGCGCCCCTTTTCCTCATGACCACGTCTGTCACCTCCATTCCATCCTCCAGAGATGCGCTAACAAGGTGTGACTGTTGGAGGCGGAGTCAAAGGCCTATTGTCAAGAATGGGTGCATGGAAATATCACACGTGCCGTCTCCTATTACGACGCGGCGCCGCCGTCACTGGAGTGTAAAAACCTCTGATTTGCCCGATGAAATATGCAGAGATTGAAAGGAAACGCAGCAAAGGCTGAGAGTCTGTGGCCTTTGAAATGAAAGGGAAGACTTTGAAAGTAGAAATAAATACTTTTCCCGCGGGACATTTCTGCGAGGTGAATTCAGGGGGTAGAAGCCGCCGCGCCCAGATTCTGTGAGGTTTGGACAAAATGCGTTGGAACGCCTCAGAAATAGCGGTGGAACGCGCGGGGGCCCGAGCTGGCGGCACTTCACCCGCTTTCTATTTATCAGTCTCTCCTCACATGCGGCCGCGGAGAGGAGGGTGAGGGGGTGAGATGACCCGACAGGGGCGGAGGGGAGGAGGGGAGAGGGGGGGCGGGCTGTTGATTCTCATTTCAGCGCTCCCATCTCCCACCTGGATCGTCTGAGACAGAGATAAATACTGCCAGCGCTGCGATTTATAAGCTGTGCCGCCGACACAATTTCACCCATTACCTGACTGACTGAAAAGTCCAGCGCGCCTCGGCCTCCCGCATACAGAGCAGTCTGCCTCCAGCTGCTGCCCCTCACACACAAGGCCCTGGTGGGGAGGGATTAGCCTCTGCTGTCGCAACAATAGGACGCAGCCTGCAGAGTTTCATTCATCTCATCATTGGGTTTGAAGGTCCGGTGTGGAAAAAACAAAAAAACAAATAGGACAGACTGACGTGATTTGAGACTCAGAGAGTAAGAATACATTTGTAGGACTTTGTGAAGTATAAGGACATTTATTTTGAAAAAATCACAGCGGATTCTATTTGGTATAACCAAATGTGTATGGTTCAAGTCTTATGAGCTGTTGTCCTATTTTCTAATGATGTGTTCCTGTATTGTTTTTGATGTTAAGTTTACCCAGAAAAACCTAATAGAAAAACCTGAAAGAAAACAAACAAAGCAAGTCGACACTGAGCCGAAGTTAACGATGATGTGTGTTGTTTCTGAGGACCACAGAGAACCATTGTTGTCCAGTGGACAACAGTGGTCAATTAGTCGCACCAGCACCAACCTGCCGTCACTGCCAAGTGCAAAACACAGCGACAAATGTGCGTATCCATCCACAAGGGAAAATAGTTCCAATATACAATCCCAATAAACTGTTGGCATAACATTGTTAAGAGGAAACCGGACAAATTGAATTTTGCGAAGGTAAATCTTTGATACTTTACCACTTATCCAGATGAAATGACTTTCTTTTTGCTTTTAATGAGCTTTTAAGTTTGATGTCAACAATATGACTGTGACGTCATGATTTGCTCCTACAATGCTTATTGAAAATTTCTGACAGAATCATTATTGCAACATCTGGAGATAATAATTATAGTAAGGGCGTCAGCCTGCTCTTTTTTTTATTTTTTTTAAATGTTGGTACCGGTTTTGGAGTCAAACGTTTAAATTTGAGTAACAACTTCAGCAGTCTAGAACACTCTAGTTTTCTGGCACAGTCCATTGTCCCAGCTCCTGTTTTCACTCCTGTATTGAAACTCTCTACAGAGCTCCTGCTGTCCCAGTCTCTACGGTGATTGGTCAACTGCTCTCAGCTGATGCGGGAAGTGTCCCGCCCATTGACACATCGGACTCAGCCCACCACAGTGATGTCAGCATGAACAGGAAGGAAACAAACAATTGAAAAATGAGGAGCCGCCCCTTCACCCCATTTTTTTTTCAACTAGAAACACACTCCAACCAAACAGCTCGACGATCCCCTGTGAAAAAGCGTTCTTTTTTAAAGGTGCTGTATTAGAGTTACTCCCGCAAACACATTGACATCTCTCAAAAAAATCAGCGTCTTTGTGGCACTCGAGGCGATTTCATTTTTAAACACCTTTGCTCCCTGCTCACATTCAAAGTCAAATGACTCCTCCAAGGCCCGGCAGTAATATTGGTTAATTGTTCTGGATGGCTGGATCACTTCCAAGCAGTTCATCCAATTTCCATTTAAATTGAGCCATTGGAGCGTGACCCGGGGGCGACGCCGGGCTCGCCACCGATGCAGATCGCGTTGTGACGAGGGGCCAGGATGCAGGGAAACCTGTTTACAGGTCACACTGCAGACTCTCCAGTGGCTGGGTGCAAAATGAAATACACTTACACACACACACACACACACACACACACATAACGGTATATGTAGCTGCATCGTCAGTCTTCCGTTGGCTCTGTTTCCTATCGTGGCCTGAACAACAGGGCAGCACACCAGGCTCCTGATTTATTTCTTTACCTTCCTCTTCTCTTTAGAATTTCTGGTCCTCTTCCTCTTTCCTTGCCTCTAGAAATCTAACATTTTTGCGCCATCTCTCTGTCCTCGCTGCCCCCCCCCCCCCCCCCCCCCCCCCACGGGG
>JAFBJT010001381.1:29436-44225 GCA_016785325.1 Chascanopsetta lugubris
TCTCTCTCTCTCTCTCTCTCTCTCTCTCTCTCTCTCTCTCTCTCTCTCTCTCTCTCTCTCTCTCTCTGACTGTACATCACACATACAGTCACACACGCACCTAAGTAACACACTTTGTGCTCCACTGAGACGCTTGGCGCTGCTATGAGGCGCCATGTTGGATCTCGACTGAACTTTACTCTGGGCCCCTCTGGGTATGTTGAGGAGCCAAGTGTCCAGTGGCAGTGGGGAGCTCTGTGGGCTCCTCAGCTGCGGGTGGTGACAAGTGAGGATGTCTCCACGTGTGATGGGGACATTATCAAATGGAGACCTTTCCCTGACCTTTCCCCAAATCACAAACCACTGACCTTGTGGCTTTTTATCCACTTCTCTGGGAGTCACCAGGCCCCCCAGACACACACTGTTAATACCTTAAGAAGAGTGATTTTCCAGAATAGCACTTCTTTAAAGCTCCTCTCTTTACCCTGATCTGCAGTTCACCTCCCTCTGTGCCTCTCAAAGTCCAATTTAGTGTTGAAATTCACCACAGTAAATTTCCTCTATATCACAGGAAGTGGCTGCAGAGATGCATCCTTGAATGTAATGCGCCTAAGCTCCTCATTCGGGCGTCTTCGGCGAGTTGTGGAGCTGATTGATGGCTGTGATTGTCAGTGAACTTTTGATTGACGACTGTGTGTCGTTGTGGAGTTAAACGGACATTTTGTTAGTTCATGAGGCAGCTTTACCCGTTGAGTCATGCATCGTTGAGTCACCTCCTCTGCCTGTTTAAGCAGGCGGTGTGTATTTGATGTGCAGAAGGGTCGAGCTCCAACACATGGAGCCAAATTCTCAAAGTGAGTTTGAGTCCAGAGGAGCATATTCACTCAGTCACAAACGGGTCATGGCGACATTTCACACCGTAATCTTTCTGTTGTCTGAAGCTGAACCAGCCGTTAATGATGGAGTCAATGTCTCACGGAGCAGCTTCCAGGCGTAATGGGCGTTTGACATGCTGTGATAATGGGAGGGACACTGGTTTCTGTTCCTCTCCAGTGGGACTCTGAAATGTCCCTCGTTTTCTATCCACCCCCCTTCACACTCACACACACACACATACACACACACACATACACAGGGCTCTAGAGGTTTGTAGTAGTTGTCCTGCTATCTGATGAGATGAACTTGTTCTCTCACTCTTCGCCCGTCTTTTGTCTCTATCAGTCTATTAAAGGGATATTTTAACATTTCATGAAACACACTCACTATCTTTCTTGCTGCCGGTGAGATGAGAAAATGGACTCCACTCACATGAATATGAAGGAACGGCAGGCACACACAGCAGCGTCTAGCCTGGCTTCACAGAAACCAGAAACAGCGAGTACGAATCTGAGGAAGAACACTCGTCAAGCTCACAAATCAAAATGCTGTGTGTCCATTGTTGAATCCACAGACAAAGACGATGCACATCAATACAAGCGGTTCCATTTCCATTTCCCAGCCAATGATTTTACTCTATTGATTGTTGATCTTGACAGTCTCACGTTCTGCATCTTTGTCATTGAAGGCCCAGTGGAAAGGAAATGTTTGAGCTTAGAGCTACTTTGGTGCATGGAATATCTAATATGAATAAACTCTGAGTAAGCAGACAACTGTAGTTGGGACCCACCTACTTTCACTCGATGGATTCCCTCAGTATGAGGTTCTGCAAAGTTTGACTGAGGAAGAGAACAGCTCTTTGTGCAGCAGCGGTGGTGAAGGCACATGACTGCAGACCCAGAGAGGAAACTGCGTCCAGCCTCACCAGAGGCCGAGCGAATAGCTTATTCCTAACAGGCAGGTTTATAATGAGCACTGCACTTGAAGTAAATAATTACACAAACCATTGCAGCCTAATTAGCTTTCAAGGTGATAGTGGACTAATTTTATGAGATTTGGACAAAGCAAAGCTTGTTTTGCTGTTTACTAAACTAAATGAAGATATCTGGCTCCGCACTCTGTAGAAATAATTGAATATTAAATCAAACTGTGATAACAAATGCAGTAAAAAAGATTCTTCCCTCTCAACGTTAACTGTCTCAATGCTGACGATTTCCTCGTGCAACAGTTTGATTTGAATTCAACATTGTGCACTCATTGCTCTGTGACACAAACGACCTTAGCGCCCTTGAGTCCAACTTGCAAAAACTGATGCATGTCATACGAGATGTACGATTTGCACGGAAGATAGAGAGAGTTCCTCCGTGCTCAGTTTTCGGCTTTTGTGCAGAAGAAATAAGAAAAGAAAACAACCAAAAAAACAAAAAGGTAAACAGAGGACAGGATTGGGCGGAGAACCGATGGGCCCTCTTACACACACACACGGAATCTGAAATATTAATGGGGGGGGGGCTGTGATGTTTAAACTCTTGGACAACATCCTCCTGCATGTGTTTACAGACCCTGGCTCTTTGTGGACAAATAATGGGTGCTGGAGGGCTCTAAAAAATTCAACGCGCTACATAATGTACAAAGGTCTGGCGGATGGGAACACGGAGGAGGGGAAGGGAGGTCCAGCTCCCGCAGCATCTGCAGGCGGCGCCGAGGCGACGGAGCAACAACGGACATTGTCTCGCGCCACCTGACCCTGGGGCGCCAGAGTGCGCGCGGCCTTGGGGTGGACGCCACGCGCGAAGCTAAAGCCCCTCATAACAAATGCTGCCGCCGCTCCGACGTGTCTGGAGCTCACATCTAGTTTGGGGTTCATGTCGAGGTTGCGTTACACCCACGCATCCACTATCACCACCACCACCACCACCACCAACACCCACCCTCACTTCTCCTCCCGTCTCTGGTTGATCCCTTCTCACATTAGAGCCTCTCGAAGTCTCACCGCAACCACTGACACCAGCACATCACATCCGAGCAGCAGCCGCAGCAGCAGCAGCAGCAGCAGCAGCAACCCACCGCTCATCTTCACACTAAACCTTGTCCTTCTTTCAGGCTTATGTCTCAACACTCCCTCAGAAATAAGCCATTTCAAAAAGATTCATGAGCAGCTGGAGCTGCCGCGCTGTAGAACTGCAGCCATCACGGCTTCCTGGCTGATACAGCCTGACATCTCAAAAGGCAGCGGGATTCAAAACAAAATCAGGTTTCCTGATCCAGCGACAAACTGAGCTATTGGGAAGGCGCTTTCGCTAAGACTCTTTGTGACATGATGATTGGGAGACAGGCTCAAATTCCCTATGAATATGGATGCAACTGTTTATGCCTCCAGGAGAGAGAGAGAGAGAGAGAGAGAGAGAGAGAGAGAGAGAGAGAGAAATCAAGCACATACTTGACTGGTAAATGCTTGTAAAAATAAAAAAATAAAAATCTCGGAATGCTTTTGGCAAGGTAGGCTGTATATGTGTTTTGTTTGGGATAGATTATTTCTTTCCAGTGTGTGGGCTTGGCCTGTCACTTCATGCGATCTTAAAAAGGATTATCTGATGCACCTAGGTCTGATTTCAATTTGAATAGGTGTGAATTTATTTTGCAGTGCTCAATATCACAAACAAATAAGTCCCCTATAATCCAATTCCACACCCCACCGGAAAAAAGGATGAAATAAGAATCTCATTATACTGTCCTGCTTTACGTTCCCTCACAAACAATCCGGTAAACTCAGCACCACAGTCTTTACCCACCGTTTTTAAAATGGACAGAAATGTAAGCGAGTGACAGGTGATGTTCTTCTAAAAAAAAAAAAATCATAAAATTCAAAGTGCAGGGACTCACCTCTGCGCACTCATTCATTTTGAAATACACGCGGCCCGTGTCTTATTTACAGCCTCTGTGATGCTGGATTCATAGTGATTGAATGTGCTGGTATGAAATTAGATTGCATTGTGTGTCTCTGGCTAATAATTCCGGATGGAATAGTTCCTCACCGTGCCTGACACCGCGCACCCGCAGAGAGAAATACGAAGGCAGGGCAGGCAAAGTTAGGGCTGCTCAGGTTCATTCGGAGGCCTTTGGAAGCACAATGAATCAAGCTTCACTAAACCTTGGGAGTGGTGCGGATCTGTGCAATTTGCCGCCAGAAGTGTTCTCGGAGGAGGCGCGCGGTGCTTCTGGCCTCAGGAAGGCGCCTGCCCTCTTCGGCGAGCACAATGTGATGTGATGATAAGATGAGGTGTCCTGTTTAAGAGCTTGATTAATGACGGAGGATGAGACGGCCTCTCAGCACCGATACTGTTTGGCTTTGCTGAAGCACACTTGTGCTCGGTGGCGGCGGGAGAGCGCCGGGGGTCCTCCACTCCATCCCCACGTCCCCAAACGCCCCCAACCCCCCCCCCCCCCCCCCCCCCCACCCCTCCCCACACACACCCCCACCCCCCAAATTACCGACAGCGCTGTCACCGCAGCTCATCTTTACTTAAGGCGTCGTCACAAGATCTCGATCAATTTTCACAAGTCCATCGGAGCAGGGCTCCTTCATTATGTCTGAAAACCATTCACACTGATTGATCCGCGATGAGTGCACGGTATTGATAAATAATTAAAAAGCTCTCAGTTTAATTTGGGGGTAAGTAGAGGATGAACAGTGCAGGGTGGGGGTCGGGGCTGGGGTTGCGTCGGGCCAGTGGGCTCTTAGTTCCTGTAATGAAGCCCGGCCCCCTGCTGTGGCACGCCCCCGCCTCGGCTCCCTGTCTGCCTCCCCACTTTGTCCCGGTGGACGCGCGACCAGCTGGATTGGTCTGCCATATTTGCGGCGATCAATGCAATCCGGCTTGAAAGAAAATCAATATATGGTGTCCACTTATGCCTCTAAGTAAAGGAGAGGATCTCTTTGCGGGGAGAGGCGTCACGGGCGTTAAAGATTTCACAAAATGTTCCGGGAGGTGTTGTGGTCGTGTTGTTTTTATAAATAAATACATTTATTATTTAAAGACAGTGACGGTTGTTGTTGGTGGGGGATGCAGGTGTAGATCTACATCAGAAAGAGCTAAAAAAAATAGTTCCTCTTATATAAGTGCCAGAAAATACAGTAATATAAACACAAACAGAATAACTTGTGGGCTCAAATGAAATGTATCCTGCATTGTCCCTGCAGGCCTTGTGCCAGTGTGGGAGGCGGATGCTCGATCTAGGAGGATAAACCCCGTGGACGCCAGCATCAGATGCTGGAGCTTCCTCTAAAGGCCTCGGGGAGAGAGGTTCACCAACTCAACTGCACTTTAACCAGGCATGTGTGCCTGGGACTGATATAGACGTCGGTGCACTTCATCGTAAATGGTAAAAGTACAAACGTGGGTCTGATAGCGGCTTGTTGGAATATAGGTATATTATCGAGGGAAGCGACAGACACTATCAAATATGACCGGCTTTCATAGTCAAGTTGGTATTATTACATCTACTTTTGCATATGACCTTGATCCGCTTCTACTTGAATTTGAGAATTCTAATCTGTTCCACGGTATAAAGGAAATCTATGCTCATCTGAATGTTATCAACACCGTCCTGCTGTTCTTGGCAGCTCTTAAAGAGTTGATTTAATCAGTTTAAAGGACGAAAAAAAAAAAAAAAAGCTGCTCTGTGAGAGCCGGAGCTCCGCAGGCAGGTTGGGTCGGCTCGGCGAAACAGCAGAGAAACACTGCGGACGCGGTGTTTATATACTCTCCGTCTGAAAGTTAACAAACGGCACCAGAGTGAGTGCGTGACACCAAAAGCTTGGCGCGAGGAAGGTGTGGCCCCGCGCTCTGGGGGTTCGTCGGGCTCGCTGGGCTTTTTAACGTTCAGCCCACGGAACCCCTCCTCCTCCTGCGACTGCCACCTGGCTGAATCGGTTAACACCGCGGGCTGGAGGTCGCGGCTCAGTGACCCCGGCGCAGACGGCTCCTCGAGGTGTGAGATTGAGGCCTCTGGTGGCGTCTGTCCCGAAGCCTCGCCCGCCTCGCCGCCGAATATCACTGCACGCCAGTCATGGACTCACACCTCGAACCCAGGAGCATGATGACTTGTAAATATGAGACAAAGCAAGGTCAATGGCGAAGGGGGGAGGGGGGGAGGGGGGGGGGCAGGGGGGCAAGATGGAGACAGACAGGACACACATGTGCACCAGCACACACGGTGACAGGCAACACAACACAACTAAATTGGACACAAACCGTGTCCAGGGTAATAGCATGCATTCGTGTGTGTGTGTGTGTGTGTGTGTGTGTGTGTGTGTGTGTGTGTGTGTGTGCGTGTGTGTGTGTGTGTGAGTGACATCCTGTTGTTGTCATTTACCGCCGCTCTATAACCAAAAACAGCAGAAAAACAAAATTATGCTGTGTCACACTTTTCGGCGCTGATACCCGTCTAATTGATGACTTTGTGCCACATCAATCCATTATGCATAATTTAACATGGATCAAGTCCCACATTAACATAATCACCCATTGGATATTCTGCATAGTGTGACACGCCAGTGAGGAGCAGAACCCCAGCCTGAGAGGGAGTGACAGGGGAGATGCACCCTGCATGAGTTGGCAAACACGCCCACACTTTCCTCCATACACCCTGACACACACACACACACACACACACACACACACACACACACACACACACACACACACACTTGCACAGAGACAGAATAGGCCGGGATGGGGCTGATGTTAAGATGTCAGATCCTTATTCGCTTTAAGCGAATTGTGGGAGTCCAGTCTGAGCATTTTGTGTTTATGCAGAGCCATGTTTGAATAAACAGCCACACACAAACACAACGCACACACACGCACACACACACACACACACACACACACACACACACACACGCGCGCACTGAACAGCTTGGAGAGTGAGGGGTGTAGAGCTGCCTGCTTAGACGCTGCCGTTTGCAGTCACTAAGCAGCTTTAGTGTCTCCTACCACAGTCCTGATTTAAAATTCATAAATGCTAATCCTTCATAATTTACAGTTTAAAAAGCAGCCCTGCTCACAGGCCCTGTGGCCACAGCTCTGTCAGAGTAATTATACCAAGGAGCTGGGAATGGACTACTAGCAGAGACTTTCAACAGTCAAGGAAATCCCCCTCACTGGCACCAGACCCAATTACTTCAAATACCTAAACAGATTATCAAGTCATTTTCCACTTCAATATGGACATAGGTGCCAATTCGCTGGTATACTATAGTCAGGTGGCTAAATAGCGTTAAAGATGGGACACGCCCGTCCCTTATTAAGCCAACGGGATGCCGCGTCATTTTATTAGCCATTTCATTTCATTTGTGGCCCCAGTGATTGTCTTTTGCAAGGTGACCGGGCCCTTTCTCTTCCTCGGGTGTCAGAGGGGGATTCGCTGCCCTCTCACTGATCACTGACATTGTAGTGAGTGGACGTATATGCAATGTGAGCGTGCGTGTGTGTGTGTGTGTGTGTGTGTGTGTGTGTGTGACAGCTAAATGGATGCCTCTCAAACTGGGGAGGTGCCAGTTTCTAAAGCAAATTATTTGTCCTTGCCAGGACACAATACATTAGTTTAGATGTAGATTATCTGTGATTCTTTCATCTCGGGTCACTAATAGGAAGCCATTATCAAAATGGTCTGATTTCAGAGTAATGGGCCACAATGACACCACAAAACCATTGAAGGTCCCATGAAAGGACTCTGCTTTACAAGTAGAAGCTCTCAGTGCAAAATGGCTCACCGTCCTTTTTAAATGCATAATTTAGTAGCTGCCTCAAATATTGATTCATCTTTCATCCTGATGTTCTGTACCATGGTGGGAGAAGTATGGACACGTGTAAGACAAAGGGAGCTCTAGTCACTCGTCATCACAATGTTTCACAGTCAAAAAGAGAAGGGGCTGACACGAGCGCGTGGTGACGCGCAGTGGAAGGCTGTGGATGACAGAAGCCTCTGGATATTCAGATTTGTTTTGTTTTTTTGCAAAGTTGCTTTTTGACGATTAAACTTTGAAACATTTGACCAGAATGCAATAGATGACTTAACTTCTGTATGTAAATCAAACATTGTAGTTACAGTGCGTAACTATAATCAACACGCAGACGTACACTGTGCATGGCTTTTTGGAAATTCAATAACGTTGAATGCCATTTATTGATTTATTTAATGGAAATACGGACATTAACCGAATCAGTTAATTGAATCTAAACAGTACATCTGGATTGATCAACTTCTCAGGTCATTGACTATTTGTTGTAATTGTTAAATAGAATGAAGCACATATCCTCACCAAGGCCTGACAACTCCCTGTAGGACATTCACACAAGCACGATCATATATTATACACTCAAATATTACTTCTCTAAATGTGTCATAAATGTTCATTTCATGAAATTCTAGTAGTTGTAGTCCCTGACAAAATATTGAAAATGTTATAGAATCTAATTTAGTAATGTCAAAGGTTACACACATGTAGAATTTAGTGACATCTAGTGCTGAACAGAATACTCCTCTAATGATCGTCCCTTCCCATCATGTAAGACAAACCATGTGAGACTTCAACTACCATTGAAAACAGTGGTGTCAAACATACGGCCCGTGGGCCAAAACCGCCCCCCCCCCCGAGGATCCAATCTGACCAATGAGATGACCTAACAAAGTGAAAAAAACCACAGAAACTACATGAGCTGCGAGGTTTCAATAAAAGTAACAGCTATCAAAATGTGTGAACATTTTCATAATGTACTCGTTTTGCCCCGAAACAAAGGGAAAGATTTGCAGTCGTCATTATTTACAGGTCGTGGCGCTATTTGAAGAGTGGGCTGTATGAACTAAAGTCACGTTTGACACCCCTTAGGTAGAGTTGGTCCATTTGCCGGCTATTGTAAAGTCTTGGTGGTGAAACAGTCAGACCCTCAGATGATTCATTACAGTGTCATTAAAGGTGATTTTCTCTGCCTTCCTTTCACACTGCAAAGTCTCAGAAAAGACCACAGCCAGCGTGATTGTCTTCATGGCTTATATGTCTGTGGCTTTCCCGAGACGCCACAACCCCGGGTGACGCCCGCACACTATATCACAGCGACACTCATCTCTAAGTGAAAGAAATCAGGATTCTATTAGAGCAGATTAGGACGACTGCGCCGGACATCATGTCACAAATCCCGGGCTTTAAAGTTTCTCCGTCTCTTTTCTGTAACCGTCGGCCATGAGGAATGAATCGCCCGTCACTCACGCGTCTCTTCCCTTTCTCTTCTCGCTGTGTATCTGCAGAGGACCACTGCTGTTCTGATGCCTGCATGTGTGACTAATGCTGTTAAGCTTTGTTTTAGTCACAAACACCAGAAATCCCCCCTCTCACCATGTTTGGAATAGTTTTACAGACACACTGGACCTCTGCAGTAATTGCATACGCGGCACAGGAGTGAATTCATTTCATACGAAGAGGAAACGTAGACAGGAATTCACAGTGTTTGCCATGGTGCTTGAATAAATGACACCACTGCACCATTATTCTGTTTTGAATAACACTTTAGATCATACATGTAGGATTAGTTACACATATAACTGTAGTAACTAATTTTTGCATGTTTTTATTATTATTTATATCATCATTATTTTTTACATCATTTCTCAGAGGAGCTGTCGAAAAGAAGATTTCTTGCTCCGCTTTGCCCCGAAATAATGATGCCAAAGAAAAGTGCAGCTAATCCCACATGACCACAACCATTTCTATTAGTCATATTTATATATCTTTAAATTTGATCTTGATCTATATCTCTATTTGGCAAAGCGATAACTATTCGGCTGAACTAAAAATTGCTGTGCATTATCCTCTATTTGGCTTCAATATCCCAATTTTCTGCAATGCTGATTTATTGATTTTGTCTCCAGACAAAAAAATCACACAGATATTCTAATGTCACAATTGTATGCTTTGAAGCTTCTAACACTGAAAAAAAAAGATAAATCAGGAGAAAATCAATTCAACTGATGTATTTTTCAAAGTTGTTTGGCACATTTTTCACTGTAGCATTTGGAAGATGTCATTTATTTTAAAAAGCCATTTTCTTCTACTTTGTTCACTGACTCAACCCGTTCATTTCTGTATCTATGCATCACTTACACAAGTGCATTTCTAACCTTCAAAATCACGTTCAAGTGCAAGCTGCTTTCACACGAACATTATTACAGAACGTCCATAGTCTTGTGTCACGTGTCACACTGGTGGGGCAAGGAGGAACATTGGAATCAAACCACCGACCGTTTAGTTGGTGGACGACCCGGCCTATAGCTCTGGGGCCACAGGAGGGTTTCGTCTGATCTCATATTATCATATACGATGCTCTTGCTTGTTTTCTTTGACTGGTGATAGAAATGAAATAATACTCCACAACTTTGTGAGTGACTCCACGAAGCAGGGCTGAGGTCTGTTACTATCAGTGTTCAAATACGCAGCATCACACCAACAACTCACACTGACACTGTACAACTCCCCTCCAACTCATCGAGGCTTCTAAATGTGTCAGGTCTGCGGTGCAGCAATTTCCCAAGCAAATGGCTCGTCGGAGTGATAAGAGTTTCATTATTGCACAAACAAATCAAAGGCAACAAGCGGCATCATTCATAAAAGACATTTCAATATTCGACAAGTTTTAATTTAGGCGCTCAGCAAAGCGACAGCGAGATGGAAGACGGAGCAAGAAATAATAGAGGAGGTGGCTACAGGTACACAAAGGAGGCAGCACGCGGGGGGATATTGCGTGTAGTTATTCTAGTTGTGTGCTAAAGTCTGTGTTCTGTGCTGCGCAGTTCTGAAAATATGGAATCGAATCAAAACAATGATGAGCGAATAAAAGACCCACAGGGCACCATCCTACATTTAAGCAAAGAAAGCAATATGTGTGTTGTTTTAGCTTTGAAGCAAAACTCGAGTTATACGATACATATGAGCAGGTTCCAGGACTAGAGAGGAGGTGAGGTGAAAGAAGAATGGTTTCGTTTATTTTCTGGTTTGAAGTTAAATTATGTCCCTTCCAGCAAGAGAAGAAACACATTTGGACGACACGATGGACAATTCTATATCATAATGTAAAGTAGTTACATGACATTTTAGTTACCAAATATATAAAATCATGCTTTCATGACTCTGTATGGGCTAATTATGTTGATATCAGTAGCAGTTTGTCTCTGTGGAGGACACCATTTTGCATTTTCCAACAGCTCTAAAACAAACAAACACCCTTTTCAGTTTAATAACAACTAAAAAAAATGGTCAAATCTCAAACAGTTCTCCTACATGGTAAAAAAGAAACGTGAAGTGATCACTGAAGATGAATGAGAGGGATGGGAACAGTCCTGCACACTACACCTTTAAAATAACCGATTTAACAAAGCAATTCAAGTAAATGGCATCTAAAGCACTATCATTTCGTAGAGATAGCGCTCAGACAGACTGTTGTCTTCATTTAATATTGAACAAATCTCTATACAAAGTCTGTGTGCTGTGTAAATCCAATGCTCCAGTTTCCTGCAAAGTGTTTATGGAAAAACAAATAGGCAACATATAAACTTAATTTCAGGGAAACGGGTTCGTTTCCACGAACTTGTGCCAACGAGAGCTTGTTGATTCCACTTCCTCTCAATTCACGATACGATACACTACACTTGAATGGTACAAAACAAAACAGTGATACGGCTCTTTCAGGATTCAAATAAATATTGGACCGGTCGGCTCCACCGTGCCAAAACAAATAAGAGGAAATGATGATTTGGTCCTTTTAGCCTCACATGACCTGTAATTACAGCCGAGCAGTCTCCAAGTGTCTGACAGTCCACAGACATGCAGGTTTGTTGTGTTCATTGGAAACCCTGAATGGACCTTGTATGCGTGTGTGTGTGTGTGTGTGTGTGTGTGTGTGTGTGTGTGTGTGTGTGTTGATGGTCACACAGTACACCTGGCCTTTTGCTCACTCGGCTGCTCCTGTGGCCCTGAACAGGATAAGTGCATTTCAAAATATAATGAATGTTGAGGTTCCACAATCTGTCATGTCAAACACACTGGTCACATGAGTTTTGAGCCAATCCCATGATCCTGGGAGCAAAAACGGAAGATGTCAACAATACATGTTTTGTCACGGAACTTCTCCAAGCATCTGTTTTTAATATATTTAATCACATGATGGTTGAAATCTCATCTAAAGCTTTCAAACCCCTTAGGTGTGCGGTATCTCTTTAAAGGAGCTACTTATAGTTTTGACATAGTTTCATATCTCAACAGAAGATGGAGGTTTAGTGGAAGAAAATACGTGTTCCGAAAAACAAACAGGATCCCTGTGCCTCATTTGTTTACAACAAAAAACAAATCAATGAATTCAGTCAACAAGCTACGCGAGAGAGGTTTTGCTTAAGATTGGGCACAGGAAGTGATGTGAAAATCCAAGATGGTGGCATACGGCAAGCAACCACAGCTGGGAAGTGAGTGGGTGACAGGTGGTGTGTGGAGTGAGCGTTGAAGTGGCTCACAACTCGCTCTAGTGGTAAAAAGCTGGCATTACAAGATGGCCTCCTATTGATATTTCCATAAAGCAATGCATTGATGTCTTTAGTGTGATGTCAAGCCTATTGTTTATGAACACTGGTGACATTTCTATGACATGTTTAAGCTAAAAAAAACAAAACAAAAAGAAGCATATCGCACCATTATTTTTTATTTCTTTCAATTTATTAGTGTCATTGACACCAAATCCTGAGGTGGTGTTTTTGATGTATCCTCATTATAATCAATTATATTCATTAATAGCGATGATTGGATGTGATTTAATATTAGACTGTCACCATCTGCGGAGGCAGTGGCGGCAGCACTGTAGCTTATGTCTCCATTCAGCGCTGGAGACAGTGCAGATGGAGCTGCACTGTCTCCAGCAGTCCCTCCCTTTGATCGAGTTAGTCTCCAAGGCATTGGTAATAGACCCATCACTATTGGGGGGGGGGGGGGAAAGGGAAATTGCAACACATTTCAATAAAAGTAATTGGTCCTCACGCAGACAAAAACAGCCACACATTTGCTGCTACTCTGTATACGAATGCGAATGTAATTACCTTGCCTGTGAGGCTCTTCTCCCTCTCTCTCTCCCTCTCTCTCTCTCGCCCTCCCTCCCTTCTGCACTCTGGTGTGATTATGTTTTTCTGCCCGTGTTATCTGTGAGAGAAGTGTGCTGCTGTGCTGATTAACAAATAACTGTGTGATGAGGCCCACAAAGTCCAGTTAGGCACAAACTGCATTCGTCGTATTTGGACAGGGAGCTGAGGCCCCGTGGGAATGAAAAAAAAAAATAAAAATACGCTAATCAAGTCCATGTCACTTTTACAGCTCGGGGGCCTGATTTTGCTGTTATATTACATATTTAAGCTATATTTCCTCCGCAGCACGATTTAATGCCGAGCATCCACTCTCACATCATTTCGACATTAGGATTAGGCACCACCGGTGGACGCGTGGCCGGGGCTATTCAGAGCCGCACAGTGTGACTCTCATAACGTAATTAGTCCATCTCTCTGGGAGGGTTGTTCGAGCTTTACCTACAGAATATGCCAAAGCAAAGTGCAGTCACTTTGATGATAAAAAGGGATAAAAAGGCGAGCAATAAGGTGGAATGTTGAGCAGAGTGAGGCCGGTGTGAGCCAGCCAGCAGAGGTCTAATTGGATGAAGGAACCCTGTTGCACGAGGCGGTTCTTCCCTCCGAGTGCATAGACATTATGAAAACCTCCCACGCTGCTTTCAGTTGATTCAATTAATTTATTTTTCCGTTGAACTGATTGAAATATTGCCTCTTTTCCAATAAAGGCGTGACAGCTTTAGCAGCGAAGACGTGGCTTGAAGTCTTCCACTCTCAGGAGTTCAACGGCGGCTGTGTGTTTTTTTAAATTTGTTTTTTACGGCCGTCACCAAGTCCTGCCCTCGACCTGATCCCGAAAGGAAGCGCAGAAATCACCCGGGATTCTCCGCGTCGCAACACCCCGTCTTCCATGTTTGGTGCTGGGCCTCCTTTGGCTTTGACCGGGGGCCAAGAGCGAGCCTTAACTGATCGGCGTGCCTCAGTGTAGCTGAGGAAAAACACTGCTTCAAACAATAGGCAGAGGATCAGAGAGGTGGGAGAGTGAATAATGTGTCAGGTGCTCCAAATGAATTAAAGTGCAGAGTGGGGCTGTGGAAATACCTCTGTGTGAGGCCCTAATCAGCTGCAAACAAGGGAGGGATAGAAGGAGGGGGGGGGGGCGCTGGGAGGGGGGGGGGGAGAAAGCTTTCATTCCTGTAACTAATCATTTGCGGTTTCCCAATGCAGTCAGCCAACGCCAAAGGCAGAGACTAATAAACTGGGAGGCTGTGTAGATTTATAAATGATTAATTAAGGGGCCTCCCACGGGAACTGCAGCAGCTATAAGCAAAAATATTAATTAGTTGAGATGAGACTTAAACTAACAGGAAGGCATTCCAGCCATGTTGGAAAGCACAGGGTGGTGGGGTGGGGAGTGGGGGGGGGGGGGATGGGGGGGGGGGGGGCGCTGNNNGGGGGGGGGGGGGGGGGGGGGGGGGGGGGGGGGGGGGGGGGGGGGGTGCTGACAGAGAGGGCCCTCACCGCTGCACCACGGCGAGGTGAGGCAGGGGGCCATGTTGGATCTGGCTGGAGGATAATGAAGAGTTACATGGAGTGTCAGACGGAGAAACACACAAGTCCTTCGTATTGAGTTGTAAGGAGAGATGACTGAGTGACTTGGAGGGTTAGGATTGGGTCTGAAATGAGTTCTCGACGGCCTCAAGTACCTCTGAACCCCCCCCCCCCCCCCCCCCCCCCCCCCCCCCCCCCCCCCCCCCCCCCCCCCCCCCCCCCCCCCC
>JAFBJT010001381.1:66134-79800 GCA_016785325.1 Chascanopsetta lugubris
CCCACAAGAGAACACAAACACGCGCGCGCTCTCTCTCTCTCTCTCTCTCTCTCTCTCTCTCTCTCTCTCTCTCTCTCTCTCTCTCTCTCTCTCTCTCTCTGTGTCCTCTCTGCTTCACAGGGAGCAGCGCAGGGGAGGAGGGGTTACGACAGTGCTCGCAGGGCCGGGATCACACCAGGCCTTGCAAAATTACACAAATAAATTGCTACCAAACTCATATGCTGCTGTGTACACTATATAATAGAATAACTGTGCTCAAATCAAACATAAGCAAAGCCTGAGCAGTGGGTAAACTACTGTCTGGAAATTAAAACAATAACAGTTGACACATGAGCAAAACTTGACATTTGGGTGTTTATGCTCATATCGTCTGAGGGGGCATTTTTTTTTTTTTTTCATTTCAGGTTGGAACTGCAAACACAAACGTAGACAGCTGTTTCCTGCAGGTAGAGACGGGCAAAGCAACGCAAAGTGTTTCCAGTTGAAGTGCGGCTGTAAAAGGCAAATCGTCACAAATGAAAATGAGAGTGGGGGTGTGGAGAGGAGGGGGGGGGCAGAGGGGGTGGGCACCACACTGCAAATATCCCCTGCAGCTGCCTCTGCAGAGGCGCAGGCTCAGCATAAGGTATTCACTTTGCAGATAAAGGGCCTTCTTCTCCACTCGTAATCAACACATACGGCGCAGTAATGCATCGTTTTCCCACAGATAGCAAAAGAAGAATAAGCTCAAATTATTTTAAGTTTTTGTTAATTACTTTCGGAGCCCGGAGCTGTTCACTGCGGCGGCTCCAGCCCCGGAACTGCTGCAAAGTTTACAGCCGCGCGGTCACATTAGCTGACTTCAAGCACTTATCATCCGACTCTAAAGCAGTGCTTTATGAAGCATCCCTCTCTTTATCTGTATGTACACCTCCAATGTGATCGCATTGCTAAATGATATTTCTGCTAACACTCATCCCTTAAATTAAAAAAATCAGTAGGCGTGCATTTCTGTGGGAATAATCTAATACTCCTGATCTCAATGGGGCATTTACGGAGGGTTTTATAACTCTAATTATCTCAGCCCATTACAGTATATCAACTTTTAGTGGTTCATTGTATTCCCCTATACGCGTCGGCCGGACAGATGCCTCTCTGGCACATTATGTTTATCTCAAATGGGAAGGCAGGGGAGGCTAAACTTTAGTTGGCCGCAGTGCTTTATGTCCCCGTAAGTCTGTAAATAGTCATCTGAAGCATGTGTGTGTTATCATCGTGGCGCAATCTCTTTATTTTGTACTTATTTACAGTGGCCCTGAGCTGCCTCACTGTAGCATTAGTGTCTGAAATTAGCATCATGAGGAGCAGATAAACAAGATGGTGATACAAATGTGAAAATATAGCCTGTATAAATATACGGTATCAGCAGAGTGTATAATGGTATTGCTTGTAATGTTTTATGACTGTATAATGGCCAGAATACACACATTGTTGATCTCATTATCTCAGACACAGCCATTGAAATTGAAGTGGGGGTCCTCTCTACAGGATACATGTTTGTACGGTAGCTCAGAGTGGACAAACGTAAGACCTTTTGTGTTTTAATGGTACCTGAGGCCCGTCAAAGGTTCCTCTGCATACATGGATGGGGAGGGGGCGGCGGGGGGGGAGGGGTATTCAGCTGCAACATACAAACTCAAACACCAATGGATGTCACTCAATCCTGTACCTTTAAAGGTGCAGTGTGTAGGATTTAGGTAAATTTTTGTCCCTTTTATCTAGAGAATACATACTGACATTTTTACAAATGTATAATCACCTGAATGTGTGACTTTCTTTTCACATCACCTCAAAATGAGCACATTAATGTATATTTATATGAGGAGGGGGTCCTCTCTAAGGGCGCCGCCATGTTGTTTTTTTACCATAGGTTTCTACCACAGGTTCGAAATGTAAGGGCTCGGTGAGGAGTACAACATGCAACTTCATTGGTAGATGTCATCAAATCTTACCCACTGCACCTTTAAAACACATACGAAGCAGGATGGTTTATCACACCATCTGTCTGCAGCTGAATATTTCATGTGCATGAAATGATAAAATACTGCATCGCCCTGAACGAATAAACACTGCTGTGCGTAATGGCTGCTTTGTTCTACAACGTTGACAATCAATATCCCACATTATCATTCACCTGTCGTGCTGCATCCGTATTTATTTGTGTGAGATTAAGTAATTGCGCCTCAGGACAAGTCTCTAAGATTTAGTGACATCTAGCAGTGAAGGTACAACTTAACCTCCCCATCCAAATATGTAGGGGAACCTATATAACTGTTAAATGCTAAATAATGGGGGTTAAATTACAGCCTGTATTACCTGGTGCAATTAGGATTTACAGGCTGGGAAGTGATCTGAAATGTTGTGAATGTTTGGGACTAGCTTCCACCGAGTATCCTCTGAAATCTGGGCCCCTCCGCAGCAGGGCACAGCACAGCAGTCGGCAGCCCAGCCCCTGACAAAGCTGTTAATGTTTTGCAAAGAATGTGCAAATTGCAGAAACAAGTCCAAGTGTGGGCAGAAAACACTTCTGGTACTTAGAACCAGTGATGGAACAAATTTGGTCAAATTGGTAAAGTGCCCAAAGGGAGGAGGGAGATGTTCCACGGAAAACCAATTCCAAGCTTGGGTGAGCTCAGGATTGTTTGGAAACTCTCCAATCTGGGGGGCTGCATTGAATTGCATGTCAGGCAGAGACTGTTAAATAAGATTAGAATAAGGACCAAGAGAGCAGCACAGGTACCTCGCAGGAAGGCTGTGTAATGTCCAACCACAGTTACTCTTTAACGGCCCGGAATCAGCGGGAGCACGATGGGAACGAAGGTTACACGTCATGACATGTAAACTCACTGGACGGACAAGACGCTGGGAACCTGAACCCTGTTTTTGTGCATTATGAGCTACTTTTTGGAACAAGTCCTGTTTCCTGCTTTGATTTATTCCTCGTAGCACCAATTAGGCTGGGCCCACTCCTGGAGGAGTTGAAGAGCTGACGATGGATATGTCATGGGACGGTGTGATCAAAGCAGAGAGAGAAGCCGGCGAGAGAGGGGAAAAAAAGGCATCTCGTTGGGTTTCATATTTATTAGGCCTTCAAGAAACTTGTGTTACGGCTTGTAAATGCAGCCACATCCCGAGAAATGCGGCTGAAGAAGCAAAAACGAAGACCTCGGATTGAGATGAACAGACACATTAACGTCTTTTGATGAATTCGCCACCCAAGTAATGTGGCAGACACATCCTGAAGCCGCCAAACGCTGACTGATCTCGTGCGCCGTTCCCTTTTTGTTCGGTTCATCGAGGGCAGTGAATCATTTCGAGAGAAACATTTTAAGGAGAGGTATCTGGTGTCAGCTTGTTTTACACTGAATGGTTTTTAAGTGGCAGAACTTGTGTTATTCACGTCCTGTGATGCTGACTTGGTCGAAAAAGAGGTGACTGTGTTGGATGAGATCGAGGAACCAGGTGGTGCATTTGAATCCACGAGACCATTCTGCACATGTATTTACAGCAGGGGGGTCAAACTCCTTAGAGTTCAGGGGCCACATATGCCCCAGGTTGATCTCCACGGGGCCAGACCAGAAAAAATAACAGCAAACTAACTTAGAAACAATGACAACTCCAAATCTTTCCATAGGTTTTCGTGCAAAAACAATTGTGAATTTAAAGAAAATATTCCCCGTCAAAACGTTAAACCGATAGATATAGATAAATAGAAATTTCTCTTCTCACTATAACCAACACACTTTTTCTTACAGTTAGCAAAATCATCTTCCGGTGGGCCGGAGGGGGCCCGCGGGCCGTACGTTTGACACCCCTGATTTAAAGCAACCCAGTTGTTCAGAGGAGGTCCTGCCTGTCATTTGGGTGAACGTAGTCTCTGCTCTGTCCTAATGTCCTAAATCATAATCGAAACTAATTCATGCGCACACAGCTGTGCCCTTGAAAACAAGCTCTGCACAACCTTTGAATGTGCAAGTGTAAATGGAGTCTCTGTATATTTCTAAGGTGGTGTATGGAAGAATGAGTCGATGCCTGTGCTCACTCACGCTCTCCCAGGTGAAAACACATCCTCATTATATATAGACGGCAAATTTTAACATTATATATGGTATAAACAAGACTCAACTCTTTGGAATGGCCCAGTGCTATTTAAAACCAAAATGCAACACAGTGTGATCTGTCTGCCTGATGCATTACAGGTCCACATCATTTAAAGTAACGCAACAGATACATCTTTCATACGACGCTGTTTACCCTCTTTCCAACTCTATTTTTGGTCTCCACCACCTAAGGTGAATGTTCTGGGGGGCGGTTCAATGGTTCACTATATTAATCAGCTCGAAGCTGATGATGTGTTTGTCTGCTGACGCATCAAAAACCAAAGCTAGCGCTTCAGGGCCCCCGAGGTTATGTGATGTGGTTTCCTCCGTATTAAACAGCGGCGGGGCTCGGACCGACTTTACAACACTGGACTGTTTCATAGCAAACGGGAGTGACTGGAATCACCGTCGGCCGAGGGGAAGCGTGGTTTGGCCTGCGGTGAGGCGAGTTTGTTGTTAAATACCCGGGATGTGGAATTAACCGGATGCCTTTCCCTCCTTTCATCCCGAACTTTAGCGCGGTTTGACTGAGACAGATGGGGAAGGTAAATCAAGGCAGCTGAGTGGAGAGCACTGCTGACAGCACATTAGAGCCTCTCTCAATGAACTGTCACAAGTGCACGGTGAAAGTAAAGTTTGATCATACGTGGCTGCTGTCCTGTCAGACATCCTTAAAAGCAAATGGGGCCTAAGTGCTGCGGAGCTCGGAATGAGCCTGAGATGACAGTTGTAGCCGGTGCAAAGAGGGGGCATCAGCACTCCATCCTCCATCCTGCAGGAGGACAATGAGGTGAGGGGGGACCCAGGCAGCAATTCTCGCCCTGCACCCCTCACCCTCCTGGTTAAAAGCATCTGACAAATTGTCACTCTTCCACATCATCATCCGCGTCATTAAGAGCCCAGGCGAAACTTTTGTGCTGCATGTGCAAAAAGGTCGTAAATCTGCGCAAAGCTCCACATCTCTGCTGGGTGCGCGCGTTTTCAGACCAGCGTTATTGGAAATGACAGGGCTTAAAGGTTATTGGTATGACATTGGTTCCCACTACACGACGCACCACAGCATCAGGGGCCTCGAATCAAAACAAATGACCACATGAGGCCGCCCTTCATGCCTTGGGGAAGGTGTGTGTGTGTGTGTGTGGGGGGGGGGGGGGGGGGGGGGGGGGGGACGACACCCAATGAAGCCGGCCCTGAAGTGCACAGCAATAATCACAACAGAGAAATAGAACGGAGAAGAACAACAACATGTCAACATTGTTGTGATACTCTCCGCTGACAGTTGGCCAGCTAGCAACACCGCTTCATCGCGCCAAGCTGACGTCACTGTGACAAACTCATTCCTGATACGTTTTCCATGCCAAACAAATCCATTCTGCTTTGCTATTGCTAATATACCAATGCTGTAATATTTAGTTCATGCTATATTTGAAAATTAATGGAACGTAGGAAACATTACCTTGCCAAACAAAATCATCATATTTTGCTCTTTTAACCCTTCTAAATAAATCCGGAAGACTGTAACTAACAATATGATGCCACAAATATACAGAAATATTAGCTCGACTCATCGCGCCAAGCTAACAGTGATATAACAAGGTCAACGGTCATGGCTAATGTTATCATGTAAAACAAATATAAATTAATAACTTAACCAACTTAATCATGCGTATTTTACTCATTCACAGATGTCTATATACTTTGTTCACGTTGAACATAGCATAATGCTCATGAACGATATCCAACTACTTGGTATAGGAATTGTTAAAGCTTTAATTATACTCTTTGTTGTTCTTTAGGCGGAGGCTTCGTCGTGAATGCACCAAATGTTTTATATCTTTTTAATGTGGTTGTGAGTATTTGCTGCTATTTGATCTTTTTTAAGAGCAGCTGCTTCAATAGATCCATTGAGGCTCATGACAGAGGAATGCACTCAGTAATGTATTTCAGCAATTATATTTGAGGTACACATCTGCTTAGAATTGTATTAGATCATATTTATAGAATTATAAAATAATGCATACAAATGTAGAGTGCAGTCGTCAGACATCAGTGTATCAGAAATCTGGTTGGGGGATGAAAGCTTATTGAAAGTGTAATTTCCAACATAACAATGAGTAAAGTAATACTGAGAAAAGATTCTGAATTAATTCATTATGCATGAGTTTGCCTCATGGTTCTGATGCGATTTAAAAGAAATAACAAAATTACACAACCACAGACTTGCCTCACTCAAATACCTGTGGTCCCTGAAAGTAAATTTGATTTCTTTCCTCCCACGCGGAGCTCAAGAGACCGTCCATGCTGTTCTACTTTAATGGGCCTGGAAGTCTGGTTGGTGTTTTAGTTGCTTGTAATGCTTCAGTAACTATTCTTCACTTTCATTTTGGATTTACATTGGAAACTTTAACATTGGCTCTTTAAAGGCGCAGTGTGTAAGACTTGGTGACATCTAGAGGTGAAGTTGCGTGTTGCATCCGTTGCCTCACCTTTACCATTTTGAGCATGCAGGAGAACCTGTGGTCGACTTCAGTTGTAATTAAAACTTTTTACCACGATTTTGACCACGTCCACTCTGGGCTACTGTAAAAAAAACAAAAAACATGGCAGCCGACGTAGTGAGGACCCGCTCCTCTTTTAAATATACATGAATGGGCTCATGTAAGGGTAATGGGGAAAAAATTAAACAAATAGGTTATTATAAATTCATGAAAAGGTCAGTATGTAATTGATTTGTAATGTTTACTACAGAAATATCTGGCTTTTCCAAACATTGTGATCATCACAGACTTCAGTCTGTCCAACAGTTCAGAGTAAAATGAATCCAATGATAGAAAATCACGGTGGCATATTTTTCCAAGCAGATCAGAAATAAGTGGCTTAATCAACGTTTGTGTTCTTTTGCCATACTGCGCCGTACAAAACAACTTTTCAAAACATTTTTGTGAATGTTGTTTTTCACCTTGCCATTCCACACAGCTTCAGTTAAGAGCAGATAAACTGCAGATTAAGCTGATTAGATAAGACTTGATTACAGGTTTTGAAAAACCTAATCTATAATAAGCAGGGCTTAATTTGTCTGATTGGAAAACGGAGCAATTTAAATGAAAGAAAACACAATGGGACTGTTACTGAGGGAATAGGCGGGAGGCCGGCGCTGATATATCTTTAATGAATAACTTACAGGCCCTTGGACCAGCGGTGAGTGGAGCCTTGTTTACCTCGGCCCCAAACCTGCACTCCGACACCGTTACACTACTCCACTCTTCCATTAGTGTGTGTGTTGAGGCCTGTGCCCACTGTTTAGCCTGGCACAGAGGCACTTCCAGCTGTAGGAATGTGGTCTCCCACATATTCAAGAACTCACTTTCACTCGCCTCCCAGTTGGCCCGCAAACCTTGTCCCCGATGCACAAGAACACTTTTATAAGTGCCCTGCTGGTGAGGGAGAACACACAAACAAAGAAATATTCAGACACAGATTGAACTTTGTTGTTCTCAGCCAATTTGTTTGGTAGGTGGCGGCGGGCAAATGGCTTGTCTTTCCAAAGGTTTTAAAGATTCACGAGACGGGCGAGTCAAACATGTACATCCAACGTGGGATCATCATTATGACATTAAAAATGTAAACATTTCTGGGGGCCTCTCGGAGTCCCGGTGCGAGTGCATTGCTTCTACGCCGGTGCTTTCAGTGTTGACCATTTAACGCTGGAGTCGTAACCGCCCCCCGGGGAGTGTGTCTTTAACAAAGAGGATAACCTACTTCAAAATACACCCGGCACAGGACAAAGGCTGAGCAGAAATGGCCTGTGAGTTCGTGTCACGGTAGCTCGGTGCTTTTAACGCCAATGTTCCTTGGACAGACGTCACCCTGTGTCTAAAAGTGGGTCTGAACCACGAGAAACAGCCATTAAGAGCAATTCAGCTGCATGAAAGTCGTGTCTGACAGGTCCCTGCTCAGTGACAGATGCCATTATAACCTGTAAAATGTGATACTGGCACTTAAAGGTTGTGTCGTTTTACCCTTCAACTCTGGCAGCCCATCTGCTCCATTCTAGGGGGCATGCTTTTTTGTTTTAGGTCACGCGGCCAATGTGTTCGACACCCGTTACTTCGACCCGGCCGTTTCAAGGCAGCTGTATTCATGTGCTGCAAATTTTTACAGGAGGTATCTCAAGGCGCTTTTCACCAGTGAACGGGCTCAAGGCCCCGGCGCTGATGGAAAACTTCATTCTCACGCAGGCGTGGGCAGTTATCGTTCCAGCGGGGCCACATGAGAAACCTCAGATTGTTCGCGGCGGCCAAACAATCTTTGTCATACCTCAACCTGTTGTTATTATTCTATGAAATTATTCAAAAACATTTGATGGGCTATTTGGCCACGTATTATCTGTATCATCTTTATTTCAGTAAAAACTACCAACTTCTCAACAAATTCAAATGGATGTGAAAACAACATAACTTTATACACAGTAATATTCAAACATGTACCATAATAATTCAGCGTTCTGCCAAAAAAAAAGGAATATTTCAAAATCTGAGAGTTTTGATTCGTAGACAATTCCAGTTCATTTGAATAAATACAAACAGTTCGCTCCTAATCAAAAATACAGAATGGATGGTTTTCTAAAGTGGGGCTTTTATTTTGAAGGCGAGGGGAGGCCCTGTGATCGGAGGCTACCGTACACAGCTGGGCTTGACTGGGCTCCATCCTCGTATGTAATAATCACGCATGACAGAATCACACATACAGGAAACCGAGGCATTTCAAAATAAAAGCATATTTTGGCACATTTTTTCTTGCTTCATATACAAAACAGCGCAGCTCTCGACTCGACTACGCAGGCCACCATGAACAACGGTGTGGGCCGAACGTGGCCCCGCGGGCCCTGAAATGCCCGTCGGGTCTGTTCTAATGGAGTGACGTCCGAAGCCAAACCTGGATTTGAGTGGGCGGAAGAGAAGGTGAGGGAGAATATTGGTGCTTATTAATCTTTATAGATCTATATTTTTCTGAAGTACGAAGCGATATTTTATATTGTGCTCTCAGCCGGCCAGCTCAAACTGTATTACACATGTTACTTTGCGCGTGGACTGTAAGGTTATTATCCTGTCACCGCCAAGAAAAACATATATGACCCTGTTTCCGAGAGCCGCTCCCTCATCCTTGACACTGTTTCTTGAACTGCGGCTCCTTCAAACAAGAAGAAGCTCCGGCGGAGATACTCAAATTTTCCTCCGTCACCGCAGTTCAGGGAACAATTACGACAGCCCGGGTTTAATCATAGAATCTGGTAGTTCATTTTCTCAATGTCAACATGAAACCTTGTCAAAAAATGAATTCTGTCTTTCTCCGGGGAGATAAGCAGGCTCCAGTGCACCAGGCTCATTCAGAGGAAAAAAACTTGCAGGTCACAAGGCAGCGACTTGCATGTTTTCTTATTTTTTTTTCCACCCTCCCGCTCTATCCTCCATACCCCCCCTCTCCCCCCACCCCCCCCTCTTCTCCTTTTTTCTGAAAACCACCCAAGAAGAGATTAATCATGAAGGGAAAACTCAACTTCACCCTCTAGCTGCAGGTCACAGTTCTTATTTCGTGTGGAATTGGCTTTCGGAAAGCAGAAGGCCTGCCCGGGGGGCAGGGACCTGATATGAGAGGAATTTGAGAATGAAGCAGAGGGGATTGATTAGCCCACTTCATATCCCACACTCCGTAAGCACAGTCCAGCTGCAATCTAACACACCGCTGAGCTGAATAGACAAGAGAAATTGGATTCCTTCCTAATATTTAACCTTCAAGTCAGCTCTAACAGCTGTTGATGGGTTGCTCTCCCAGGTAGTTACAAGAGGACTTTTTACATGTGACACAGAGGGGGAATCGCAGAGTGGGAATGTGATGACTTTTCTGTAGGTTATTCAATTACAATGGTGCAAAGAGCAGCTAGGGCCGTTGAAGCACATCATCTGCATGCAACTGCACTGAGGGATTTAATTTTACACCTCTACAGGCTGTGTGAGTGAGAGTGTGTGGGCACGCGCGCGCACGCCACACGTACGTACACACACACACACACACACACACGTACACACCCACACCCACACACACACACACACACACACACACACACACACACACACACACACACACACAGGGGTAGCGAGCGTGCACGTGTGTACGTGTGGGAACACGAGCACACGTGTACACGCACATCGGGAGCAATTAATGTCATGAGCGTTGAGTGTGCGGCTAATGGAAGGATCATATACTGCCATAATGACACACTTTGATGTTGGATGTCAAAGTAGACCTATTTAGACTCCGACTGGCTGAAAGGCGCTTGAAAAATATCCCGTAATGCCTCCATTCTTTTATCTCTTTTCACGGGCAGATGTTAGAACAAAGAGCAATGGCATCACTTCCTTGGCCTCAGATCTCGAGAGCGACTGTCATTCAGATTCCCGGTTTCCTGCGTCTGCGCGCAAATCCAGATCAGCGCGCGAGTCTATATGAAGGGTCGGCTGACAAATGGTGCATCTCGGTGCGTCCGTGACCGCATTACACACCAATGAATATTTAGCGGTTTCATTTATAGGCCAGTCTGATCATATCCTTCCCCATCTCTGGCGCCGGTCTTTGGGAAGTGTTGATAAGAGAGCAGGATGTCATCAGGCTCTTTTCTCAAGTCATTAAGCCATACAGTTTATTCCAAGCAAAGTGTTGCCCATTTGAATGAGCACATTAACGTCTTATGATAATTAAGTGCTTGAGTTGCAGAATCGCAGAATTGGATTCATTAGTAGAGTCACACATTTTTTATTAGCACCTTATTCTGTTCCAGGGCTGTAGCAGAGCCTGACAACGCGCAGCTCGCTGCCCGCCCCCCCCCCCACCCCACCACCACCACCACCCCCCGCCCCCCTCGTGATTACGACTTTAAGCACTGAACTTCCTCCATTAGTGAGGACACGGTGCAACATCTCACATCAAGGATTTGAAGGAGGAACATTTTTAAAAAGAGTTGATTTCTGTCTGCCCCCCCCCCTTAGAATTTAGGTCAGTTTGCTGGGGCATATTTCAGGCGTAGGAAAGCAAATCGGTAAAGTAGTCTGGTACAAATCTATAGATAAATGGTGCTTCACATTCAATTACTGTGAGGATTTTATCTTTACTTTTCAATGATTTTGTCAATTAGTCAACACAGTGTTTCTTAATTCATCAAGCACTCGGAGCCCGGCGTTAGTCGGTGTGCAGGGATTCATTTGATCAGCAAAAGGCAGGGGAAGAAAAGGAGGAAAACACGTTCAATGACATGGATGTTTTCCCTCAAACCAAATCCACGAGCAAATGAGCCATCGGTGTATTACGAAAGACAGTTTTCTGTCATTTAAGAGTGATCTCTGCTGCTTCCATGGGGTTGATATCAGAGACCAAAACAAAACAAAAAAAGGCTGGTAAACAGTCTTTTTTTTTTCTACACAAGTCTTGACGTATTGACTGTGGAGCAAACACACAACACGTGCACCAAACCGCACCCCGGGGAGCCCCGGCAGAGACCATGAAACTACACTCACAACACAAATTAATCGGAGGAGGAAAATGAAAAAAAACAACAACTAATTCTGACATTCCCTGAAGAGGCTCTTTTATCTTTTATAAATAAATAGTGGCTGCAAACTTGAGTATTTTGCTTAAGCAACACAACGGTGCAGATGATAGGATTGGCTTGGCTCCACCCCAGGGGCCCAGTACGACAAAGAACACTTGTTTAGCAACTGCATCACCGGGTCCCAACATGGGCCTGTGACTGTGCCCGGCCTCATCTCCGAAAAACCTGCTCCATTTGCATTCAGCCTCTCCAGACACCAGGCAACCGGGTCTAAGGGGATACAGTGTCCCGGGGACGGCACTGGGAACTCACACATAAATTAGTCTTTATTCCTCCTCTACCTCCCCCCTCTCTCTCTCTCTCTCTCTCAGATTTGTCCCATGGCTTCATCGCATCACGGTTCAGGCAAAGGAGAGAGCGGAATCCAACGATTTAACTTTCTCCATCTAATTACAATCTGTGTTTACTTTTCCTGTGGCTGCTGTGTGGGCCAGCGTTTCGGCTTTTCAAGTCTGGCAACCGATGTTTAATTCAACATTGAACGTGACCTTTGAAAGAACAAAACAAAAGTGTACTGTAGAAATAAAGTTCATGCCGAAGCCACAAACCCACATGAAGTGAATCAGATTATTCAAATGAAGCAGGTTTAAAGCGTAAACTATCAATTACAAACTAAACTTCTCGCGTCACGCGGTGGCAGAGTTGTGAGGATGCTTTCACGGGAAACAAAAGGATCTCCACATGTCTCAACAAAGAGACCGACTCGGGAAGACAATGAGACATGAGAGAGGAAGTTGATATTAAAAAAGGCTGGATTTGCATGGATGAACTCGAGGTCAGTCTTCCACTCAACGTTACAAAAAAGAAAGACTTCGGAATCAAACAACGGGCTTCCACTTACACGAAATGTTCAGACCAAACCCTCCACACATGTCTGGGTGTGTGTGAGGCGGGACGGAGAGGGAGCAGTGGGCGGCCCGCCGCGCTGTCGCAGCAGACACAGGGGGTCAGCCCAGGTGTCGGTCAAGAGGCCACGCCCTTCATTATACAGCATTTCAAGCCTCGGTCAAATAGAAATAAGCAAGTTGGAAAAAGGGTGGGCAGTGGCTCAGTGGTTCGAGCAGTTGCCTTTGGAAGCAAATGTCACTGGCTCGAATCCTCCTCGGGCCCTGCTGCAGTGTCACTGGCCCCGACACCGATACCCCGAAGGGCCCTAAGTGCACTGGTGGAAATACCCTGCGCCCCGGATTACTGGATAAGCGGTTGAAGTTGACATGACACGACAAGTTAGAAAAAAATCGAAGGGAAATAATGTGACTGATTGAGACCTAAACCATCTCAACAATGGGAGTCTATGGGGATTTACTCCCTTTAGGAGCCGGCCTCCAGTGGCCGCCCTGTGAACTGCACGTTTTTTCATTTCCTCACCGTCTTCATCCATCTGCACCGGACTTTGCCGATTGGTGTTTTTGAATCGTTCTCTTCATTAGCCGAGAAAAGGGCCTTTAATTTTTTTACAACGTGAGCAGGTCCTCTCCGCCATGTTGATCTGACAAAGGCCCAGAATGGGCTGAATGATGCTGTAGGGCTCTCACTCGGAGGGGATGGACGAGTCGGTGGGGAATTCCATTGCAACCTGCAACTCCATCGCTAAAGACAGTGCTGAACTCTGCCTGCTGTTGCTTTGATTCCTCACTAATCTTGGCTAGCAGGCAAAGCTAACGTCTTTCGCAGCGCTTCTGCTGGCGCATTAGCAGCTGCAGTGAGGTGCTAACAGCAGAGAGCGCACAGCGCAGACAAACACTCCCTCCAATCTGTCCATCTAATGGGAAAAAGGAAAGACAGAGGACCACTGTGGTGTTGACTCTTTCAAGCACGACCCCCCCCCCCCCCCCCCCCCCCCCCCCCCCCCCCCCCCCCCCCC
>JAFBJT010001381.1:79816-106071 GCA_016785325.1 Chascanopsetta lugubris
GCCCCCCCACCCCCCCCTCTCCCCACCCCAACCCCAGCCCCTGCTGTTCCAGACAGTCTCACTCTTGCTTGGCACATCATTTATTACTGCAGAGAATGCGATCATTAATTCGGTCTTCCCAGTAAAACTTCATATGCGGTGACACTTTTTTTTTTTTTTTGTCTAATTAAATATAATTTTGAAGCTCTTTAAACCCAACTTCATCCAAATGCACAATCTAATTTTTCATTTGCTTTTGTACATGATATAAGACATCAAGTCAATAATTTATTAAATTACTTTTCCCATTCATTTTCTGCTATCTATAATTGATCTCTCCAGCAGAAATTCTGTTGTTCCTCTTACTCAGCCAGTCTGCAGAGAAGCTGCGTGACATCACTGTGAACAGGGCTTGTACATCCCTGTGGCCTCACTGGAAAACACACACACACACACACACACACACACACACACACACACACACACGAGCACACGCACGATGAACTTCATGCAACATGAATTTGCAACATCTAATCAATATTTGATTTATTTAGTTAGGAATGATATCCGATATACTTTTACTTAAAGGTGCAGTGTGTGAGATTCACATCGTCTTTGCTACCTCTACTGGTAGAAACAAGTACTACAAAATAATTACATTCTGACATTTTCATAATCCCCTTAATGTGTTTTAGTTTCCATTACCCTGAGATAAATGTGTATTTTCATGAGGAGTGGGTGTAGGATGTAGAGATGCAATGTTTTTACAGTAGCCCAGAGTGGACATACTTAACATCTTTTGAGTTTTAATGACAACTGAGGTCGACCATAGCTTCTCCCGCAGGCTCGGAGGGGTGAGGGTGAGGTGATGGATACAACATGCAACTTCACCTCTAGAGGTCACCAGATCTTATGCACTGCCGCTTTAAATAAAGTGTGAGGAAAGCGGTTACTATAGCAACCATTAGAGTCTGACTGCAACTTCACCCTGGACCTCACCTTTGCAGTAATAATTTGAGGATTTTTTTAAATTTTTTTTTATGATATGCACTGACTGATCCCAAATGTATAAACTCTCCGTGAATATTGTTTTAATAATGATCTCATACCATCCATCTTCTATTATGGTCTGTGTCGGGTGTAGGGGGACGGCTAAATGCTAACATGACGGATGAACAGAGAAGTCATGGCTTATCACTCCTGATTCAGGAGGGGTTCCACACCATTTCAGTGTTGTGGGGAGTTCCTCATGAAGCTAATGCTCCTCTCCATTAAATTTACAGTAGGTACTGCGGCTCAAGAAAGTTATTCCAGCAGTTCCCGAGGAGACTCGGTTATTCCTCGGTCGCCGTGGACAGAGGGCTGACATATTCACGTGGAGCAAAATACAGCCCTCTGCCCCTTCACACTGAGATAATGACGACCACAAGCTCGCTCGGACGTGTTTATCTCCATCTATGTTGCCGGGGCGCACTGAGATGAGTTGTCCTCTCTTAACTCTCTTGGGGGTGGTCTCCGGACACATGCGGCTTTTTGCGGCTGTTCTCAAGTTGCCAAGGTTTTGCTCGAATGGGAGGTTTCTTCTGCGTGAATGGCCTCAAGATTATTTCTGGTCTGCTCCCCGGCGCAGCTGTGTGCTCCTGAACTTCAACAATAACTGCAGCCTTTACACCTTTGATTCTCATACATCTTTTAGTTTTATTGGCAGCTGACTCAGTGTTCTCACGGGTTGCCCTGCGTGCACGACGAGCATGCAGATAGGGTCGGACCCCCACGTGTCCCATGCATCATGTGCTTAACCGTTCTACCCCACAGTCGGCCAAGTCGGATCCACTGGAGAGACACTGGCATTGTCCTCTCCCTTTTGGGAGCTCGTCCAGCGACGCATCTGTGTTCCCAAGCAGTCACATTCCTGGGAAGGGACTGGATCTGCACGAGGGTTTTCGCATTCAGCTCACAGTCCTTTCAGATTTAGGGTTGTTGTGCAGATCCAGTGGAAACGACGGTACATAACTGCGTTTGGGTTTTGGATCGAACCTCAAATATCTATGGCTGCCATGTACACAATGTGCCACACGCGTTGGTGGAAATGTGCTGTTTCGGGAATGTTTACGGGGCACTGCAAATATTTTGGTGCTCAAGTCATCAATACAGTCACAGCCACAGTCTTAAAAAGATGCTGTGTGTACAATTTGGGGACAAATATACATTAATGAGCTCATTTAAGGGTAGTGGGGGGAAAAATACATCTAGGTGATTATAAAACAATGAAATTGCCAGTATGTAATTGTTTTGGAATATTTTTGTCAGTGACAAAAATGTCCAAAATCTTACACACTGCACCTTTAAAGCTGTGCTCTTTGTGACCCTTCGTGCGTACAGGCCCTTTAACTTGCCGAGCTGTAGATTCCGGGAGTCGCAGCTCGCCAGGCGTTGGCCTGTTGCCTATGTGTGTGTCTGCATTGTGACATGTTTAGATTGAAACACGCCTCGAGCCTAATACTTTAACGGGGGCCACACATGCACCTGCTCCTTCGCAGCAAACATCTTGATTGTATGTCGCGTCAGTGTCACCGCAGAGAAGGGAGGTCACGTTCTTGCCCCGTTAACCTCCAGAATTCCTGCTCGACGTAACAGCGTTTCAATAACGACAGGTAGAGCGTTTGACCGGTCGGAGCAAATGGCTGACACGGTGCGTGCTTAGCCGCATCGTGCGTCACCTTACACGTGTCCGACGACATGTTGCTACAGAAAAATGGAACACTTGTTTGCATTGTCGGCACTCTTCGCTCCGCAATCATTGTGCACTCTATCCATGACATAACTTACATCCTTGGACTCTTGCCGCTGATGGAGCCGTGCGCTCTCCGGCTTTGTTGTGGGCAATGCAGACAAATCGATTGCATGCGCGCGCGCGCGCGCACACACACACACACACACACACACACACACACACACACACACACACACACAGGGACACACACCTGGATGCCGGCGAGGAAAAAACCTGCATGTCATGTCACGACAGTGAAACTTCCACAATAGCCGCAATACTGTGTATCTGAATCACTCCTTCCATCCCACAGTCTAAAGTAAATCAAATCTTACCAGCTCCAGGTGAATTTTAAATGCAGCAGAGTTCAACCACACGTATCATATCAAAATGAGTCCCGGCGAATTTCGAACCCAGTAAAAAAGAACAATAAACCTCTTCCTTTGCCATTAGTTTGTCTCGTGGTGTCGTGTTATTGATCAGTGATGTGTGACCTGTGCATCAGGTCTGATGAAGAACAAGAAGAGGAAAATAACAACACCATGGAGCTGCAGTTACGACGTTACCATGGTAACTCCTCCTTACCCCTGTCTTTGAATCAGGAGGAGCTCCCTCATGTTTGCCGTCACCTTAAACCGCTTATCCAGTCACCTGGTACACACGGGGCCATTTGGGGCATCAGCGTCAAGGCCAGTGACCCTGCCGCAAGGTCCGAGTGGGGTTCGAACCAGTGATCTTTGCTCCCAAAGGCGACTGCTCTATCCACTGAGCCCCTGCCGCCCCACTGAACACTGTCCCAAATTATTATTTTTTTTTAATATTCAAAGGACATTCATATCAGCATGACAGCCCGGGGACGACTATGCATCACCCAAGCATATAGGAATTAGCACAACACGTCACTTTATCAGTGGGTGTTAGTGGGTGTTTTTCACCAGTGGTGAGGGGGTAAAGGTGACCAAGGAACCAATCACCAACAGAACATAACCTTGTATGGATATTAAATACGCAATTAACACTCTGTGTGCTGGTGCGTTACGATATTACCCTTAAAATGTATTCACGGATAACTTCGTAGAAATAACGACATCATTGTGCAGTGTAACGTGATCGGTCAAATGCACGTCCAAGTCAAAGGTGGAGTGAGATCATTTAGATTAAAAACCACAGTTCAGAGCAGTGGAAATCGCCGCATGTTTTTCTACCTGAACCCTCCAGCGGCTCCGTCGAGGAGACGAACAAGGGTCAGCCAAAGAGACAGATGAGGAAAATTGGTCCATAATTAAATGTTTACATAATATCATGCTTCATTTTGAATCGTATTAAGATTCAAGTGCGGTGCTGAAATAATTTCCTCCCCCTAATTACAATTTCCTCCCAGGCTGACATTTACAATGCAATCTTCAGATCTTTGGAAATGTGTCTCTGATTTAATATTTCTGCCTTCATCGGAGCAGTTAGCGAGGAGAAATGAGTTTATAAAATAAGAGCTCAAATTATCGGCGCCTTTGACCTGTACAGCCGAGTCATAATTGTGTGTCAAAAGAGGCTGAATGTTTTTGACAACCATGTACAGACGAAGGAGATCAGAGGGAGGGAGGCGTTTTTTTTCTCTCTTCCACTTTTCTTTTTTTTTTTCTTTCCACCCCTTAACGTTTCCCTGCTGTTGAAATGCACTACGACATCAAACAGGAAGCGTTCAAATGGAAGACAGACAAAATTATTTGATGTCATCTGAGGCCTACCAGTGCTGAGGATCACAATACAGCTGCTTGACACACTGGCGATTATTCCTGGCACTCATTGCTTATTATCCAACCACGCGATTCTGTAGCAGGAAGTCAGAAGTTCCAGCCTCTGCCAAAACAACCGTCCTGCGCCCCTCTCTCTCTCTCTCTCTCTCTCTCTCGCTCTCTCTCTCTCTCTCTCTCTCTCAGCAGTGAGACGACGGAGGCCCGGGGGACGCAGACATCTCGGTCCGTCTCCCTCGGGTGTAATCTGACTTAGATAAATATTTGCTGTGCAGTCTGAACATCACACAGGACCATTGTGGTGCTGCCGTGAAGCCCGCTGCGATTGCTTTCCTCCGCCACCGAGATGGATTTTAGCCTCCGAGTGACTTTTACTTAAAATGTCCCTCTCTTTTGCTAGAACATCTACGAGCAGGCCGGATGTGCGGCCGCGAGTGGGACGCAAATCAATTCAAAGATCAATGGAAAAACAAAAGGCGGGCGGCCTCGAATAATTCCATACATACACGCGGCATGCAAAGAAATACTTTTAATACTTTTCCTTGACATTAAAATATTCAGAAAAACTTAAAGAGATTTTCTTTTCTTCTTTTCATGTCGGGGCTTAGTTTCCTCTTTAAAAGGAGGCAACAGACAGGTGGGCTGCGTATTGGCAGCGACACAAATGATATTGCTTTGTCTTTGAAGAGGAGCGGTAAAGCCGCTCTGTGAATTTCCGCTCGCACTAAAGCACACGGGCCCATGTAGCTCGTGTTTTAGCCTCACACACATCCATCACCGAGTCAAGAATCATATCAATACTTGCCCATTTCCCCATTTGGGGAGAGCTGAGTAGATCAATTCATTTAAAAGGAACCACAGCCAGACATGCGTTTTAGAGATTAGAGCATATATTGGCTCGTCATCTGATGGAGGGTTGAAGGTTCATTAAGTCAATGGAATCCTTAATCAATAGGCAAACTTTACATCCAGGCTTTTGTGGCAGAATTTCTTGTGCATGTCCACTTGCACTGGTACACGGCAGAAAGCTCCAAACAGCCTCAGGCTTTTTTATTTTTTTTTTTTTGCATGATGTTTAAATGGTGTTTTCTACCACTGGTGTATTTTGTGCTTAGTAAAGAGCCGGTCGAGCAAAATGTTATTTGTTATGGAATGTGTTTAGAAACGTGTGAGACGCAGCGAGCAGATCTGACGGATCTTATCTATAACCTCGATGCAGCGATAAGCCTTCGAGAATGAAACAAGAGCTTATTGGTCACCGACATTTCCCCCCATTGTTCCCGTCTCAAAGTCAAACAACCTGTAATCTTCGTCGGTCAAAGACAAAAGGATTCAGGCAAATGTCAAGCATCGGATGTCTGCTGTCACTCCCTCACCACAGAGTCCAAATGACAATGGGTTGAAAACTCAGCCGGGTTTTCAATCACAGGGTTTATGTAAATCCTACAACTCAAGTTTCCGCCCTCGGCCCAGCGGATCCCTCTCCAGCTAAATCATGGGGCTACACTCGGGCCGTGATTCTTAAGTGTCACTTGTGTCCACCTGAATTATTGTTTGTGTGTAATGCAGGGGAAGAACCAGCGTGCAATAAGAAGCGGTTGTGCCCTCTGATTGATTGTTAAGTGTTGTCCAGGAGCCCATTGCCAGCCTCCACTTAACGGCCGGCACAGCAGAAAGCAATCAGTGGCTGTTACTAAGGGTCTCGTGGGGACGGGGCTGGTCATGATTGATCTTCAGTGGATCTCTGAAGATGTCTCAGAGAACTGGGTTTTACCACAGCTGCTCTCAGGTCAGAGAGAGAGAGAGAGAGAGAGAGAGAGAGAGAGAGAGAGAGAGAGAGAGTGTGTGCCCTTAAACTTGGATGTGTGGTGTTGCATCAATTGGAAAACTTTGTTTAGCTCGACATGAGAAAACTGAAAACGTAAGAAAGGAATTAGGTGAGCGACGGCTGTAACTTCAGATAGACAGTTTGTCAACAATCCCCCGAACTGTTTGATTAGATGTACAGCTGTGGCCATGTTAGCTCTCCATCATGATCCATTGACGCCAATCAAACATTTTTATACTTATAATTTTGTCCAATGTCATTCTTTCACGGTCAAATCGGTGCGTCAGTGTTAATGTCTGACGATATGCACCGACGTGTTCGTCTGAATGTTCACATTCAAAATGCGGTTACTCTCCTACTGAAGTGCGACATATTTGGTTTTATACATGTTTTCATTTGAATTATTTACCATCAAGTTTAAGGTTAAACTATAATATATAGGTTTGACAACAACATTTGCAACAACAGTTCATATGATTTCATCGAAATTATTTCAATTATTATCGCGGCAAATGGAATGAGCCCTATCGTGCCGCAACATGCAACTTCACCGGTAGAATTCATTCAAATCCAGTGCACTGCACCTTTAAAACATCTCCCTCGGCCAATAAATGAGCCGATATACACATACACTCATTTTCGCTGAAAATCCATACATGTATAGAACCATTAAAATAATTCTGCTGGATAATTATATTTCATGCTAATCCGTAGGGCTCGCAGCTGACCACTAGGGGGCAATCGACATTTTCCCTCCATTCTGTAAGCTGACAATTTGTCCACCTACTGTACACAGTCATTATCCGCGGATATCGAATGTCTGGCTGTGTTCGATCATCGAGGTATTGCCCTACGAGGCGTTTTAATTGGCATGATAAATTGTGGCTATTTGCATATATCACTCATACGGCGCGTTAACTGCAAATTGCCGCACGGCGCAGGGTATTATACGCAAATAGCAAATCCCGGTGGATGTATTGCACGTCTCCAGGCGACATTGTACCCGAGGACGTACAAACGCGCACACACACACACACACACACACACAGCCACCTCCAGACGCCGGCTGCAGAGCTGTAAGCTCTCCAGCCGTGTGTCAATGTGTTCAGTGACCACAACGCCTGGTGTTACTCTCATTACAGAGGATCAAAGGGGACATGAGCTTCATAGCAGCGGGAACTCTCTTCAGCCCCCCGAGAAGCCAACTCCTCCTCTTATCTCAAAGGTCACATTTAGTCATTCAAATATAAAACAGCATCACTCACCCACACGCCCATGTGACCGGCTGGAGTCGTCCCCAGAAACAAAGGTTGAGAGGAGAGGGGCACGGAGAATGTGGCACTTAGGGTTTAATGCATTAAAAATGATAATTAGCCAATAGATGTAATCAGCCTCCAATGGGCCCCAAAAAATCTTTTGAAGAGCCTTTTGACACCAAATCCACATGGACGAAATATGAAATAAGGCCTCAAAGCATCGCGCAAGAAACCATGTAGCCTCCTCAGCGTTTTCTCCTCTTTGTTTACCTCAACAATTTGAGATTCCGAAAAAAGGTCGAAGAATGATCATGGACGACATGGGGACCGACCTGTGGTGCAAACATGCGGGTGAACCTAACGTAACCTTCATTTATCATTGAAACTTACAACGTGTTTAGTTTGTCCATCCTGGGCTACTGTAAAAACATGGTGATGCAAGAACCTGCTCCTGATGTAAACCTACTGGCCTGACTGTGGATCGATGAAAGGCATATGTATAAATATGACAGTAATAGCTTCTCCCAAATATTCCATACTGCACCGATAAACAACGGACCATTTTCAAAATACATTCAATGACTTGTCTTCACTCAAAGCTGCCCACGGTGAAGAGCAAAGTAAATCCCCCCCCCAATCTGGAATTGCGCATAGATAATTGGCCCCACTGTGTAAAGCGTGGCCCTTTATGGCCCCTTCTTCTTCACTGGAGGTTAACCCAGGTAACGGAACCTCAATCTGAGACGAAGCCCTGCAACCAAACATGTTGTGTTTCCCTCTACAGCCCCGACACAGTGGTTTGTCCATACAGTGTCTCCCTTAACTACATGTTATCCATTCATGCATATTCACTGCAGAGAGCAACACAAAGAGCTCTGTGCAAAACAATTAAAACCACACCACTGATCTTGGTCCTGGAATTCCGTTCCCATTCTTTGAATGACACAGTGAGTGGACAATGATGGTGGCAGCTAATAACATTGCTGTGCCAACAGCAGTTCCCCGGGATCTGAGCAGCTGTTCCGCAGTCTATATTGGCCTGTTCTTCAAGTGGAGGGGGGGGAAAAAAAGAGCAACCTAGATGAGAATTTTGTGCTTCAGTGGCTATTGAAAGATGAGGCAATAAACTGCTAAACTTGAGTAATCACACACTCCCTGAGGAATTTCTCAAATGGGGATGGTCAAAAACCTTGAAATTTGAGCCCCTCGCACACGGCCCGGGCTTTAACATTTGATGAGATTCATTATTGTCGGCAGCTGAATACAAGTGTCTCCTGATTACAGGGGCCCACCATTAAAAGTTCCCACCAGTGTGCATTTCCACGGGTGGAACGTCAATGGGATTAAAATCTCAATTCACTCCAGTCAATTCTCCAGTAACAAGATTTCATTAAAAGGCAGGCAGGGAGGAAAATGGACTAGAAAGCCCTGAAACAGCTGGACTATAAATTATAAAATGTGCTTTCTGCTAACTGAACACACCTTCAGCGTGCAGATGCATTATTATTTAATGTTCAGAGGAGCTGGTTTTATGTAAATTGCGACTCTTCTATTCTCCTCAGTCCCCTTCTCAATGCCAGGTACTTCCAAACCAAGCAAAGGGAGAGATTATGCAAACCAATTAACATATGAAAATAACGTATTAATATACTGTCTCTGAACTGTATCCAATCAGTTCCTTTTCACTGGCGTGTGTACAAAACAATTAAAATTAAATTTATACTGCTCTTCCTTAACATATTCTGCAGCAAATGGAATCAGTGAGCAAATGCTGACAAAAGTTTTACGGGCCTCTGTTCTTCCTTAAAGGCACACTGACTTTAAGCATATTTATAAGACGCCGCGCTAATAAATTCCACTCTTTGTTTCTCCCTAATGATATGTGCATCTGAGACAAAGCACTGAAATCCATATAGTAGCCAGGTGCTAATGAATGGCTTACATTATGCTGTCCACTAATTACTACTGCGCCGTAAATAAAACACAAGACAATCAATTAGCGCTCGACGTGTGTTTTGGTCATGGGCAGCCAGCTCCTCCAGGCCACGGCTCTACAGCAGACCTGCCTCTTCGGGGTGCAATTTGAAAACAGATAGGCTGAGTTCAGACGGATGATACAGCACACACTGCGGGCGATTATAAGTAAATTAACGTCGGCGCGGTTTCCACTGAAAATGAGCTAAAGGTGAAAAATGGAGCGTGGAGCAGAAAAGTCCTTTGCGCTGAATTAGACAAAAGAAATCCAGGAAAAAAAAAAGAGGACGGCTATCACCCCACTGCCTTTTAATGGGGCTTTTACAAAAAAAGGCTTTCTCCTCCACTTCATGCGCGGCGCATCCAGTTTCCCAGACACCAACTGGCTGACGTATCGCACTTGATTTGAACCAGAGCAGGGGAAATCAGAGTGCATTAACACTGCATGTAGAAGGCACTAACTGAATGATCCCGGCATTATGCGGCCTCTGGCCTGGCCTGCCTGCGTAGTTTGATGCATAATTTAAGCATTAATGCAATTTACATTTTAACACAGTCCCAAAAGTAAACTGATTAGTTGATAGTTATCTTCTAATGTGCCAAGAGGACCCACATGTCGCTTGCGTGGAGGCAGGGGGACAGGATTACACATAACAAGGTTGGCCTTGCAGGAGCAGACAAAGGGACAATGCCTGCCAGAAGGATAGACACCAGAGAGGTATCAAACACACACACACACACACACACACACACACAAACAAACACACACACACACGTGCACACACACACACATCCAGCACTTGTGAGGTAAATGGTTGTCGTTCAGGTTTGCTAGTGTAGCAGTCCTGTCTAACAGGATCCATCTTTCTTCTTTATTTTCAAGGACCTTTAAACACATCATACCAATAAGGACCAAGACCCGTTACAATAAATCTGCGGGGTACAACAATAGGTCCTCCGCCGTGTTTCCTGTCTTTAGACCACTCGGCAAACATTAACACCGGGGCCGGTGCAAAGTTTCCAGGGCAACCGACTTTACCAAGTATCATAGTAATCAATCTAAAATTCAAATTAGGAAAGCTATTAAAACCAGTTCTAGGACATCAGATGTCTTTTTATCTCCGCCCTGCCAGAGTTTCTTCTTTTTCATGGGACAAATTAGCGGCCCCACAGATGACAGAAGTGCTTTAAAAAAAAAAAAATGCAACAGAGTTGCAGTCCCATGATGCAATGCTCCCAGTGGTTACATCTGCTCCATTCTTTCATCTTTCTCCATTGTTAGGTGGGAGCTGTCACATTAGGAGGAGAATCGTGGCTCCTTCCCACCCCTGAGTACCCTTTTTTCCCCCCATTCCAGCAGTTGGCAGTGTGGCAGGCCCATACAAAGGAGCGTGCACCAGGAGCACAGAGGGGAGCACCGTTAGAGGAAAAACAGTTTGGGAATTAAGGTCATTAATTTTCCACTTTCAAGGGCTGCCACACAGACGGAGATAAAGTCAGCATAAATATTCCGCCGAAGTTTCTCCTGTTTTTCTCCACTCCCCCATTTTCATCGGCAGCCCATTTATCTCCATGCTGTCAATTAGAGGCAAAAGCAAAGAACTAATTAGGAACTGTGCAATTTTAATTAGCTGTTTTGATAATTAAACTAATTGGTTCCCTTGTGTTTCTGCAATGTGTGCTGAGAACTTTTTTGATATCTGGGCAGCAGATTTCCCATCCGCTGGTTAATTAGTCACTTTTGCATTAAAAAGGAGCCTTCCTTAATAGCCTTAATTTGCAGTTGAAAAGAGAATCTACCATCAATAATTTGTGTAATTGGTAACCGTTTGATTGTAATTTAGAGGCACGGCCGGACAGCTCGGCATGTCTAATTCCTAATGACTAGGATTAAAGTTGGATTAACTGTTTGGGAAAGGGATTCGCTCTCCCCTCTTCCCTACCCACCAAATGACACCTTGTCTGCATTTGATTGGTCATGAACTTCAAATTGACTTGGATGAAGGGGGAAGGGGGGGGGGAGTGGGGGCTCAACTCGTCTTATTACTTTTCATATGACACAATTGTCAGGTCGCATCAAACAGACACCAATAAATCCTGGCTGCCACCCATTGACCCCACGGCTCCGCAATAAGAGGAGCGTTGGGATGCAATTCATCCTGTGATGTGTTTAATCCACTGTCATCAAAGCCCTTTGTGTACGAGGTCTGAGGGGAGCGCAGCGCCCAGACCCGCCACTAGGAGGAGCGGGACCTAGAGTCCCACAGTGACGGCGACAGAATGGGTCTCACTGTTGATCAAACCTGAGGCATAGGCCGCACTTTTCAATTCACAAGATTGAATCACACATGAATGTCTTGCCAATAATCTACAGACTTATACTTGGTGACATCCCTCTGAATGATCTTGTACAATCACTTTACCTACAACCAGTGTTTGCTACAGTTCCACAGGCACCGTGGGGAAATCACGCCGCTGCTTACAGGTTGCCAGCTTACTGCTAGAATGAATTCAAATATGGCCAGAAGCTGGGAAACTCCGGCTAAAAGCGCATCATTCGGCATTTTATCTATCGGGAACCATCTCTGTACGTTTACAACACCGAGCTCCGTCAGTGGTCTGATTAAAAAGCACCATTCATCCCACTTAGCCGGAATACAATTAAGGGACATGGCTTTAAAAGCCCGGCCCTGCAGCCTCTACCCATCCCACATAAAAGGAGCACTCTCCGCTGAGCCTCGCCTGTAAATATCATGTTCGATATGAGGTTTTAATCTGCTTAGCCATTCTGAACTATAGAATGGGCTCATCCTCTCTCTGAAGCCCCCGACCAATGGCTGTGTGCCTGAGGACGAACAGGAACACAACACGAGTGAGCTATCTGATTAGGTGGGGTTAATTACAGTGCACTGTTTTGTAGTGGCTGCATTTGAGAGCCGGCCATAAATAGATGGGCACGGGTAATGCGCGCTCAGAAATGAATTTTAATTAACTGTATCAGAGGGGGCCCCACTCGGGGGCTTGTTTCTAGTACGTTGTGACCCCGGCGTTGGTGTGGAGTGGGGAAGGGTCTGCGCCCAAGATGTTGCGCTGAAGGAGGCGCGCACGGCAAAAAAGTTGTGTCTCGGCACCGAGGCACCATGGGTAATTTGCATCCACGAGGAGCCGCTTGATTGAGAGGCGGCGCGCGAGCAGCCGGTGTATTAGCGCGATGCTGATGATGAAGATGGTTGTTAAACCAGGAGACGCAGGGTTCCATTCCTCGTCAGTCCCGATGATCTGAAACTTTACTAAACGCACAACGCCCCGGACACGTGGAGGTGGAACAGCACAGGGAGGAAACTGCGGTAAACTCAGGCCCTCAATCCATTACTTGCGCTCCAGTCACACGTTGGCCGTTTTTATTCCCTCCCCGGACGCTCTTTACACCCTATTTTTCTTTTTTCCTACATTCAAATGTCAAATGGCGGTTTGAAGGCGAAGCCCCGGCGATACTGAAACCATTCTTTCCCCCGTCTCTTCTGTTCCAGTTTTCTGTGTGATTGGATTAATTATGTGTCACTCACTTTGCTAGAGGTCAGCAAACATACATTCCCGGTCATAAGTCATCAATCTATGTGACCGTGGAGATGAAAAGTCAAGCATGTCAGCCAGGAAGCTGGACAGAGAGGGATCAGCCCATTGATTTCAGGGCCAACCCAATCTCACCACAGCCTGCTGCCCTGAGAGCTGAAATTACCCCTATGGGCTATGTACAGTGAGTTTTTTTATTTTTTTATTTTTTTTATTTTTTTTCACCTCAGATTGGTGCTGGTGCGTGATCACATAAAATATGGTCCAGCTCAGGAATAAATGCCCTTCTGTGTGGATGTGGGTAATTGTGTTTAATTTAAGTCACATATTTGATTGGCTCCGGAGCAGTTTTAATAAGGGCTGATGCATGCTACAAGGTTATCAGACTGATTTGTGTTCCAATTCTGAGAACTGCAGTTCACAGCCGGTCCAATCGGATTATTTGCCCAAATAAGGGCAGATGGGGGGGTGGGGGGTTTAAAGGTGCAGTGTGTAAGATTTCAGTCAATGTTTGTCACTTCTATCTAAAGAAATAGAATTACAAAACAACTGTATAGACACTTTCTACAAATGTATACTCACCCCAATGTATGACTCGCTATTTACATAACCTGAAAATTAGGCCTTTTATGTATATTTACATCCCACTCAACGGAGGCAGCCATGTTTTTACATTAGGCCAGAGTGGACGTACTAAACATCTTTTGAGCTTTACGATGGAGGGTTCTCACGCGTGCTCGAATGGGAAGGATACGATACGATACACAACTTCACCAGCAGATGTCACCAAATCTTACACACTGCACCTTTGAGAAATACTCTTAAAGGTCCAATATGTTCGGTGCAATTGTATCCTTTTCCACAGACAGAATATAATATGAAATAATTGATGTTAATTGACTATGATGATCAGTAGCTTGACCTTTCTGCAAAGGTCGCCACGTTGCATTAGCCCAGAACATGCAAGTTGCAACATGCAACTTTTACCACTAGATGTCAATGCATCCAACGCACTGTACCTTTAAGGCTATTCATTTTGACAGTTTGACATTTTGTCTCCTCTACGTCATTAACCTTACATCAAACATAGTTTACAGACATAACGAGCGGCTCTGACGGAAAACAGTGTAAACCTGCGACGGCCGATGAAATCGACCCGGAGGTATCGTCAACCATGATGCAGCCTGAATGTAGCTGCGACTGTAAGCAACAACACGGCCGCGTGCCATGACCTTATCCACACACACACACACAACACATCCAAGTGCAGCGACATCAACGTCGAGCTCCGCCTACGTGTTTGATTAGCTATTGAAGTCACGCTTGATCGCACGAGATTCTGTGAGATCTCTGGACCCTCAGATCTCCAGAATCACCACCATGAAATTACTTTGCACTAATAGAAAGTGTCTGATGTGAAAGTCTGGTCAAATCATCTGGTGTCTGCAATCTGATGATGAGAAATGGGAAGAAAAAAAAAAAAAATATCATCATGTTTGTGGTTTCTAAAGGTTTAGCACGTAAGGTTTGAGGCCAACTTCTTCTAATTCCATCGACTGAGAGAGAGAGTACAGACTTTACATAAGGCTGTTGTGCTCCAGGCCTGAAACATGGTGCGATCACCCAGTGGCCCCCTTATTATGGAAAGTTATCAATACAAGTATATATATATATATACCATCGCATAGATCTGAATCACATCATGATGAACTAGTTTGTGCTGTCTGGTGCAAAATGTCCAACAGAAGGCGAGGACAGACTGAGCGCGCTCACACCGCAGACAGCCTGCTGGTCGGCCGACCGACCGCCATCAGTGCGGCTCCAACCCACCACTCTCTCCTAAATGGCTAATCTTTGTTGGATCTCACCCTTAATTGGTTAACAGTCTCCGCAGGGCAAGTGAAAGCGGCGCTATTTAAGGCTCCGCCGTGAAACAGCAACACTTTCATCTTGGCAATAACAGGCAACGATGATATTACCAGATTCAAAAAAAGAAAAGAAAAAAGTCAACCCTCTATCTTGCCCACTAATCAAAAACGCGGCCCATCTGTCGTGAGGCTCCTCTCTTTTCAAAGTGCAGCCTGTATGATAACTGTGTCTGGACTCTAATTAACTGCTGAGCACACACACACACACACACACACACACACATACACACACAGGAGAAGGAAGTGCGTGTGATTTGTGCATTCAGTCCTGCAGCAAGGAGGTATAATGCAGTTTTATGTTTACTCCAACTGTAGCAGGCACCAATGGAGCTGCAGCACTTTCACTCAACCTCTCTCTACCCCGCCTCTCTCTCTTTCTCTCTCTCTCTCACTCTCTCCCCTGCATGCATGCGCACGTGCATCAATACAACCTCACGTGCATGCGCCCTTTCCCTCTCCCTCTCCCTCTCCCTCTCTATCACGCACCTTCAGACTGTCAGGCTGACACACGCGCGCGCGCGCACACGCACACACTTTCCCTTAGCTGTGCTTTTGTGTTTTGTCAGAATTAATGAGAAAAGTTCCCTTGCCCTAGGGGTAATTAGTGTCCTTGGAGTTAAATAAGCTAATACTTAGACACCTCTGGCACAAGCAATTATGTTTGTGTATTGAATAATTGATTCAAAGAGGGGGGAAGGGCTGCTAATCAGATCTGAGCATAATGAATTGATTTAATTAACAGGGGAATCCGAGGGGTCTCTGGCAACTGCGCGCATTTATTCAGTAGCAGCGGCACAGGCGGCACAGGCGCACACAGACGCACGCAGACGCACGCAGACGCACACGGGGGGCTCCTCACACAGGCGCACACACACACACACACACACACACACGGACACCGGGAACGAGGCGGCGCGTGTGAGTTTGCTTTTAGCACTTGTCAAGAGATTTGCGGCTGGATTTTGTTTGAATGTAGTTGCGGGCTCGGGCGCAGACGCGAGCAGCGAGGACCGAGAGGAGGACGTCCACGAGCCCGAGCGGAGCCGAGCCCCCCACACAGGCGCTGCCTGCGCGTCTCATCCATCCATCCATCCATCCAACCGTCCGTCCGTCGCTCCCGTCCCTCCGTGCGCGCACTCACACACGCAAACGCTCACGCGGCACATTTACAACGCTCCGGCTCGTTGTTGTTGCTGGTGTCGGGTGGTGTTGTGCTTTTGGAGCGCGCCGTCGTTTGTTTTTACGCATGGAATCGACGCCGTTTGACGCCATTTATTTGCATTGCCGGATATCGGAGAGAGGGGGGGGATCTCGCCGCGCGCACATCGCACATCTCACCCCCGCGCGTGTGTGAATTATTAGCCCATTGATACGCGCGAGGAGCGAGGGGGAGAGGGAGAGAGAGAGAGAGAGAGAGAGAGAGAGAGAGAGAGAGAGAGCGAGAGAGAGAGAGAGAGGGGGGAAGTGTGCACGCGGCAATTCATCTCTCCCGAGGTCTTTCTTTTTTTTTTTACCCCCTTCCCTTCCCATTTTTTTCCTCTTTTATATTTTTTTCTGGAGGAGCTTTTAGTGCAGCTCACATCAGCCCGCGCGTCTGCGGAGACACATCCAGGAGAGAGAGAGAGCGAGAGAGAGAGGGAGGAAGACAGCGAGAGAGAGAGCGAGAGAGAGAGATAGAGAGAGAGGGCGAGAGAGAGCGAGAGCCGAGCCGAACGGAGCCGAGCGGTGCAAGCCTGCCGCCGGAGCCGGAGCCGAGGACGGATCGCCCGGGGAAGGACTCCTCGTTCCTCAGGACGATGGTGCTGGACAAGGAAGAGGGTGAGTAACACCGGGGCTGGGGAAGAAGGAGAGGAGGAGGAAGGAGGGAAGGAAGGAAGGAAGGAGGGAAGGAAGGAGGGAAGGAGGGAGGGAGAGAGAGAGAGAGGGACTAGAGAGGGGGTATGCAATGCAATGGAAACAACCTGCGGAGGTATCGAGTTGATTTTTACGCGTTGGAGTGTTTCCCCGCATGCACGCGCACCCGCGCGGCGATGATCCGCTTTGTGTTTGTTTTCATTTACGCGTGACAGCATCCGGCTTTTGTGCTTTAGACTTTTCCACGAAACTTGCCCATGCATCATCCTCCACCATGCATTCTTAAAATTGAAAAAAAAAAACACATAAAAAAAAATATATATATATATATTAAATAAAAAAAAAAAAGATAAACGAGGAGTTGCACGCGTTATTCCGCAGCCGTTCTGTGCGACTTCCTCAGGCTCCGCGCACACACGCTGCAGTGCATGTGGCTCCTAAGTGCTTTTTTGCGCCTGTGAAGTTAGTGAGGCAGCCTTTGACATCACCACGGGATGGGAGATGACAGCAGAGTGCTTTTAACTTGATTGCAAATTATGGATAACAGCAGCAGCAGCAGCGGCAGCAGCACAACGCTCTCTCTTTCTCTTTCTCTCTCTCTCTCTCTCTCTCTCTCTCTCTCGCTCTCTCTCTCTCTCACACACACACACACACACTTCTCCATCTCCATCCAAACAGGCCTACTTGCATTACTTATCTATTTCAATGTATTTAGGTTAATGGGTGAGGCAGTCTAATTAATTTTAATTTAAATCAAACTCGCCTCTAATGAAGTCCCATTTTGGATTTGAACTGATGTGGCGATGTGTCGTGCAGACATTCATTCATTCATTCATTCATTCATTCATTCGTCACACCAGCCTCCCTCACTGCAAAAGCATTTAAGTGCATTAATACAACATGGTGGTAATATTCAAATGGATACTTGTAAACCTTTTATGAGATGACACGGGAGTCATTCTCTGATTCCTCCTTGTTTTGACAACTTGGCCCACCTGCCAGCACTCTTGTTTTCCAGTTATTTCGGTGTATGTTTGCCCCCTTGCAGTCCACCCTCCTCCACCTCCACCCGCGAAAGTGATGGATGCATTCATAACCCGTTATTAATGTACCAAAATGGATATTTCATATCTCTCAGCCGAGCATCCTTTCATTTACACATCTGAAAACCAATAAAAGGATTGCGGACTGAGACATAAATTGCTCTGTCTGGCTGAAACCATGTTGCGCTGCTAATGTACCCAAATTAACTCAACTGTAAATCGTCTCCTCTGGATGTCTGTCCAGCTAAAAGTCCCCCCCCCCCCCCCCCCACCACCACCACCACCACCATATGATTCATGATTCAGATTGCTTTTAACAGTTATTGGCTTAGCAATATGGTAAATGTACAAGGTGATGCAAATGGCATTAGTGGGAAAGGATGCACAGGAGCATGTAATGCAGTCAATACTACATTAACTACTGATGCCCAATTACAGAACCAGGGAGAGTGGCTTTTAGGAACATTAGGACTTGCAGAAAAGCTGAGATCACCTGCTGCTCATTGCCTAAAAGCTTCACCCTTTGCTTGCTGGGCCCGACCGGCAGCTCCCTGCAGGTTGTCAACAGAGATGCTTTGAAATCTGGTGTCTTTCACTCTGGTGCCTCTTAGCGTTTATTGGCTCCAAAGTTATAGGCTTGTCAATTCTGCCTCCTCGTCTAATGCGGCCACTTAGTGCCTGCGCGGATATGTATCCGTGTGTGTGCGCGCGGGGAGGGGAGGGGGAGGGGGAGGGGGGGGGTGTGAGTTTTTGGGTGGTCACACAAGTGCACGTATTCGTCTGTTCCTCCTGACTGATTCACGGCCTGTGTGGTGCAGGAGTGTCCACGTCCCCGGTCCTCCTGTGGCCCATAAAACACATCATCAGTCTCGTGTCTCATGTTCAAAGGCTGCCATCCTGGTTGGGCAAGCGAGCACAGCTGCCGCTTGTTGGGCGGACAGCTTTTGAACTCTGACTTCGGCGAGAGAGAGAGAGAGACAGAGAGAGAGAGAGAGAGAGAGAGAGAGAGTCTGCAACAATTTGTGCGGCACAGGCAGGAGCGAATGTGCGAGGGGAGCACGCCTTCGCTCCCCCATTCAGAAAACATCTCCCACCGCCATAATGATGGATTTTCGCCTCAGCTTATGGGGATGGACGTGAAAATGTCCCCTCCTTGTCCATCAGATGTCACACTGTAAACTAATCAGGAGATGATGCGGTCATTAGCCGCTAATGCGCAGCGAGTCTGAGAGCACGGCAGGAGGACGGCGATACAGGCTCTGCTCCGTGGACGTGACCTAATGCGCAGGTCAGAGTCGGTAATGAACGGCGACACATGTAGCAAAATATTGGGTGTCAACATTTTATTTCATCCGGCGACATGTAGGTTCCAATTTGCGTCTAATTTGAAGGGGGTGGTGGTGGTGGTGGTGGGGGGGGGGGGGAGTTGAAAAGCAACTCAGGGGGGGGGGGGGGGGGGGGGGGAGTTGAAAAGCAACTCAGCCATTTTTCTCGGCTCCTTTGCTCCAACTGCAGGAGAAGAAAGTGGCTCGGCACTGAGGGAAGATTTCTGCTGAACGTTAACACAGCGTGTTTACTTTTTGCAGACCTGAGAGGGAAAAGGTTCCCTCAGCCCCGGATAAATGCCTGGTTACCTCTTCCTTGTTAATTCATGAGGCTGTTATCATCCTGTCCGGTGACATTTGTACATTCATAAAGCATGTGATTGGAAAAGCGAGGCTTCAGATGAAAACAGACTGCTGATCTGTCGGCTGCTGTAATAAAACTTGGGCTTCAGGCTCCGATTTTTATTTTGAAATAATAAGAATTGCTTCATTCTCTACCCGCTGTTACCATGGTAATACTGTCTTGTAGCAGCGTTATATTGATTTAGAAAGTGGACAGTAATATTTCTTTTCTGTTATTTGGTTTCTGAGGGTTGATTTCTAATTTCCAGTTGGAGATTACTTTTATATGTTCCTTAAGTCTTTTCCCTATTACAAAGGAATGCAATTTGCGCCCCCGTATTTGCTATTTTCTCAGCTTATTGGTTTGCTCTTACCTCAAAATTAAACTTGCCCATTTCAAATATTGAAATTACGTCTGCTTTTTGTGCTCAGGGCCCTGAACAATATTACAAACACCGTGCTCCGTTTGATATTTCTTGAGTCAGTAATCTTTTTTTCTTTTTCTTTAATAAAGCTTTATTTCAGGCACCTGCATCGCCCGACTTGTACTTTTCCAATTTTGTCTGAAACAATTATCAGGGAGGGGGGGTCGTAACCGGAACACAATTAATGCATAAAGCAGAATCCAAACAAGGGGCACACGTGTGCCTCATGTGAAAACTGCATCCATCCCACATTCACGCACAACATGGGAGCAATCAGTGTTTTGACCATAAATATTATCCCCAAAGCTGATTTTTCATTTGAGCAAAGCTTAGGGGGCGGAGAGCCACAAAAATCACATTTATGTCATTTTCAGCTGAGTGATTAATTCCATCTAATCTCTTTCTGATCTTTCCAATGCAGAGTTCTCATTGGAGACAATTTTCGTCTGTCACCACTAAACCTGGAGATCAGTATCGGTGCCGATCGCTTCACATGTGCGAGTGCGGCAGATGTGTATCGTTTTCCATCATCTTAGCGGAATTCAAAGGGACCGAACTGAGACTCTGGGGGGGGGGGGGGGGGGGACACGTGTTAGCAGGCGCACCCACCTGCCTTCCATGTCGAAGACCGCACTCATCAGTGAGACAGACAAACTCAATTATGCGCTATTGAGCTGCGCAAACGCCCCCCCCCCCTCTTTTTTATTTCTGCCAGCGGCCACATGCTACAGCCCCGTTATCAAACCAATATTTCACTATGATCTGGACACCGCATGCATCAGATGCCGCGTTATCCCGACTTCTCATATTCACTTTCAACTACTTCTTGCATCAAGCGGAATTAATGGTATGTGTGTGTGGGAGTATCGAAGGTTACGGAGGCAGAGCTGCCACAAGAAAACTGGGATCCGACAAACAAAAAACACGTCGAAGTTACAAGGGCACAAACATCAGTCCAAACTTTACAATGAAAACACTTTTGCCCAAATACGCCGACGAGCGGAGATGAATCGTCGCTTCAAACCACCTTGGGGAAACCAAACGCCTTATCACGATCTCCAAGACGAATGCAGACATGTAGAGAACTAATGTTGACTCGAAAAGCGTGAAAATATAAACAGCAACAACCTCAGCCAGGGTTGTGTTGGAGCAAAGATACGACTAAGTCTTTTCGATGACTGAACTTAGCAGTGAGAGTGTTGACGCATTGCTCGTTTCGGATTTGAACAAACAGCTCTGTCCGCACTTTGCCTCCAGTTTTGCGGCGCCATCTGCGGCCCCTCCCCTGCAACACCTGCCTGGTTTACCTGCAGCCAACCCCCCGCACCCTTGCACTGCGTTTAAGAGTTACCCCTCTGACTCCCTTATCCCGTCACCACGGGGCTGAGTAAGAGAGGACGGGATAAGATAAGAGGGCGCGCGAGAGAGGGATGATATGAGGGGAAAACTTCTTGAGATGAGCAGATGTCCAGAACTACAATGTCACCAACTGTGGTTCATTAGCAGCGGAGAAGTCGTGCGTAGCCAGACCTCTGCAGAGCTGTGTCAGCGCTGGGGAACGGCCTGGCTGCACCCATTATCACTCTGCTTTGGTGGGGTGATGGGGTGGGGAGGGGCGGGGGGAGGGGGGGGGGGGGGGCAGGGGGGGGGGGGATGGGGTGGGGAGGGGCGGGGGTGGGGGGGGGGGCAGGGGGGAGGGGGGAGACATGTTTGTGTTTCTTCGAACCGATCACAACTCTTTTCGGTGGCGCTAAGCCCAGAATGCAACAACGGTGCAAAGTGGCGAGAGAGGGGGCAGTCGGTGTGATCGCAATGGCTAATTCCATGAAAAGGAAACGCGGCAACCGACGGGAAGAGACGTAGGTAGATGATTGAAATCTTTGTCGAGACCCGCCCGTTGTTGGCAGAAGAGCCGCGCGCCATCAGGTGGCGGTGGTGGTTGTTTCCTGTGTTCCGATGGATTCTAATAACAACGACAGGCTAAACGCAAGAAAGAGGAATATCGCAGTTTGAGACATGCTGCCAATGGCAGACTCTCACTCCGTCTACATCCAGTGAGTCAGACAAGCGGCTGAGAGTCAATGGCAACATGCGCAAGTGCCCATTTTTTACCAAAACCCCCCTTTTAATAATGTACCTGCGGCAATAAAAGCACAGATCACCTGTTAAACTCGGAGCCGCTTCATTCTCAGTGGAAATCAAAACTTTACGCTGCCACAGCTCATGTCAGGCTCCAGGTATTCAAAACACATGATGTTAGAGTCTCATATAGCGTGTGAGACAAAGCCCCTGTGTTTCTCTACTGCAATATAGAGGTGGCAGACATGAAGTCAACGCCGCCTATGATATATATCATTATAAATTAAATACTTACTCGGAAAAACTATTTGTTAGGCTTACAACTATTTTGATTGGATTGAATCGGTCAGTCTGTTGATTTTTCAAATGAACTGCGTAAGAGCCAAGAGCTACAATTGATCTTTTTAACAGCAGTTTATTTGTATACTTGGGCAAAGTATATATATATATATATATATATATGTATATATATATGCTCTTTCACAAACCTTGCAAATTAAAAGAGAGGAAATGTACATGTAATGAAAAAATATTGTGAATGAATGAGTGAGTCCTGGGCTGTAAGACGTACGGCTCGTCTTCTTCACTTACTTTTGCGGCTGGCAAATGGCATGGAGGCACATCACCGCCACCTACTGTTTGACATCTGTTTTGTTGTGCCTAGACTTTTATGACCATTGATATTTTAGGAGATGAAACACAGTATATATTGACTTGTCAACTGAATAATCTTGCTGCAGTGCAAGCGAAATGTTTGTGACAGCTCGAGTCAGCACCTTCCGAGCTGCTTTACGGAATCTTGTGTATGAATTCATCTGCCGGCTTGATTCCTCGGAGAACGCTCTCATCGAGGCCTTGTCAAACGCCAGATATAGCTCCGCACGTTACCAATCTCAGCTCTGGAGACACTGGTACAGGTGCCTTCTTACATGATGTTTATTTAGTATATTTTATCGTGTGTATTGTCTTTTATCTGGACCTTGAGCCTCTCATAAAATGTTATTATTCATAAACCCTTGATTAAGAAAATGATCTTGAACGTGTCGTGTCCGCTTTAGACTGAGATGTCTGGTCGCTGACCGTTCAACACCTGCACCTCAACCTACGTATTAAAGTGTGTATGTGCACATGTGTGTGTGTGTGTGTGTGTGTGAGAGAGAGAGAGAGAGAGAATGATTAAAGCCTCTGATCAGCTTCTGGTCAAAAAAAGTCCCGTTTGGAGGAAAACATGTGGCCTGATGTTTCATCTGGAAGTGGAAACAAATCTGACGATCTCCACGTGTGCTGTTAAGTAGTAAAGCAGGTGGTGGGGCTGGAGCTGCACCTGCACAAAGACAGTACCAACCCTGTGTACTCGTACAAACCTGGTCTCATTCCACCGGCTTCAACTGCCGGTTGTGTGACGGAGCTGACGTGGAATTTGTTTCCGGTGTCCTGTTTTCCATGTGATCATTCCTGCTGTGTTTTCACCTGCGCGTGGCTCCGCCTCGCTGACCGTGCAGCTCTGATCGTGACAGTGGTGTTTGGTCAGTGAGCAACACTGTGAGCTGTAGGGAGGAGCATGGCCTCTAGGGGCTGCTAGTGAGGGTTTTAGACTCCCAGTCGGTCGTGTTCCTATTGTTTTGCTCCGTTTTCCGCAGGTTAAGCGTAAAAGTAGCTTAGGGAAACGTACTATTTCTTGTTTGATCTTAAAATAGTCTTTCCTTTTTTTTTCTTTTTTTTTTTTTTAACTGTATGCGTTTTCTTTCTCATCACAGTGATAAGACACTTAAACTAACCCATACATTTAGTATTTTGTATCTCTACCTTCCAGTTCTTTCATGCACATTTACATAACGTATGTGTTTCTAATCCAAAGTACTCTGATCTTTAGTTTGCATCTTATACAGTAACGGTGGCGTGAAAGAAAAGGACTGAACTTTAATTAAAGAATGGAGGGAAAAGAAGAAGAAGCACAGAGGCTCCACACTTCCCCAAGATATCACTGCTATCTTGTTGGTAAATAGAAAAGCCTGGGGTGCTTTCTCTTAAATAAAATCCAAGTGGCTGAGAACTAATCTCTTATTGGATGACCTTCACTAAATCAAATCTTAAATAGCTATTTAAAGTCTGTGGTTTGGGGGGGGGGGGTATTCCTTTGCTTCTTGAAGCTGCTAAATTAGGTTTTGGATATTGAAGTTATTGATTTAATCAGTGCTTAACTACCATGTTTGCAAAACTGCAACTTCAGAGGCGGGTGCCATCCACACACACACACACACACACACACACACACACACATGCTCCTACTAAACACAGCATTGACTCAAACTTATTCCTCAGTCCTCACACCACCCCACTCCCCCCCGCCCCCCCCATCCAATCAAGGCTCTTTTCATTTCATTTCATTTGACCGATCGTCTCCAGTTGAATTGCCATTTGATTTCAGCCAGTAACAAGAACTACTCCTTGAGGAAATAGGGTCAGTCTTAATATTATGAGGTAATAAAAATAAGTGTTAAAGGGAATTCATTAAAAGAAAGCCATCTTGCTAATCAAACTCCCGCCGCCTTTATCTCCACTCTTCCTCTCCTGTGCGCGTCGAGATAGTCGGCGCTAAATGAGGCCGCTTTAGTTTACCATCCCGCGCGGCGTCACACGTGATCCTCGCGAAGACCTCTTCCCTAAGTGCGCACCCGAACCCACCTCCCTCATTATTTACCCCATCAGGTGCAGGAGGAGTAGGTGCTTGAATGACATTAGGGGCCCGTGCTGCCAAATAACTGCACCCTGTGGGGAATTTGCATTATTCAAGATTAAAGAGCCTCACACGGCGCGCCGCAGTATGGTGTTCCTTCTTCCCCCCTCCATTTTCGACACACTGAGGACCCTGAGTGGCACACCTGTCTCCTGGCATATCCTGTGAAATAATAAGTGCGCAGTAATTGCTGGGGAGCGGGGAGGATTTTGTACATCACGTCCTGACCCCGTGAGTGACACAAACTTCACAGGGCTACGGTTATTCCTCTCCAAATGCATTTTTAATGCGGACTAAAAAGTGTTTGTGCATTATTATGTTCCGGATGGCAGAAAAGTGTCTGCGACAGGTCTTAATGGTTTGATTTTCTCCCCCCCCCCCCCCCCCCCCCCCCCCCCCCCTGCCAGGAATCCTGGAGTGGGAGATAAGATTTTCGCAGTTATCAAAGTTTCAGAGTCTCTATAGCTGGAGCACAGACGGATTCTTCCTTTACCCGCTCTCAGCTACCGTGTGATGATTGGAAATGAAGACGCGATATGTTCTCAGGCATCGGAAGCTTCAATAAAACACATAACAACAAGTTTCGGGAAGTGAAAACTCCAGACCAACGGCAAACAAAGCCCGACCATGATTGGCTAGTTTCAACACCACATCCTCTCCATGCTCTGTCGACACTCTGGCAGCGAGTCCTCGCTCTTAAAGAGCTCTCATGGGTTTATTTGGGGTAACTCAGCAGGATAAAACCGTGAGTGTTCGTGTCTTTTCTCCTCCTCCCCCTCGTTCGTCTTATTCCCTCACTCATTTTCTTACTCCCATCTCTGGTTTCGGCTGTTGACAGGTTTACCTTACAGAGTTCTAATCTCACTCCACGACTGAGCAACCAAGTGTTGGAACAAGTCGCCTTCTGTAATAATTTGGAAACTCTGCCAGTTTCATGTCTGGAGAAAAAAAAAAAAAAAAAAGCAGCAATGAATTTAATTAGAAAGCTGTTGCATATCGCTGTGATACATTTCTTTTAATTAACCCCATGTGAATAAATTAAAAATAATAGGGGGCTGAAAAGTGTGGAAAAAAACACCCTAATGAAGTTTTCCGTTAATTGGGATGGAGTCTGGAGCCAAAACCACAGCGAGGCGCGAGCACCAGGAGTTAACAATGCCTTCTGTAAGCCTCAGAAAAGGGCCCAGGGCCTTAGTGCTGACTTCAAGTGTAAGAAATGCACCTCTGACGTGATGGAAATGACCGTCGGCTGGGAGAAAAGGCAGTCCTGTTCCAGGCTGCTCTGCTGAGACTCCCCATGCCGCGCTTGAAGCCGGGCCAGTGTTAGTGCAGCCCTAATGCGGCTGACTCATTTGGAGCGGATCAGGAGTAATTATGGTCGGGAAAGT
>JAFBJT010001381.1:119629-148156 GCA_016785325.1 Chascanopsetta lugubris
GTGCGGTCACAGCTGAACACCTTCTTTATCCGGCGCAGGTCCGGCTGGCAGTCGCTGGGAACCAGTTTGGAGCACTGCTTGTGTACATTGAGGCCACAGTCTAACACAGAGAGGGAGAGGGAGGGAGGGAGAGGGAGGGGGGGAGAGAGAGAGAGAGAGAGAGAGAGAGAGAGAGAGAGAGAGAGAGAGAGAGAGAGAGAGAGAGAGAGATCATCCAATGCAAACCCAATCAAAGTCACATTTACAAAAGAAAACGTTAGTCTTTGAACTTGACTGAGGCCACACGGCTCTGAATCACTTAACCCCGCGAAGTGAGAAAGACAGCGACGATGCAGGCTGGATCTCTGCCCACTGTGGTTTGACCAGCAGCTCGGGGGGCAGCAGATAGGAGAGGGCAAAGGAGATTATCAGCCAAAACCCAAACTGTTAAATGCTTGAGTCATGCTTCCATATCACATATGATGTAGCATTTGAAAAGGTTAGGGATTAAGTAGACATCAATTTGTTTTTTTAAATATATTGTTTAAGATGAATAGATGAGCAGATTGCACCAATGGATGTGAACTTGACAAATATAGAATTCTTTGTGTATCGATGTATTATTTTTCCAGGTCCAGGTGAATTATTTCCATTGTATCAGTTGAATGTTTTTGTCTTTATTCAAGACAATATAGAATAACAGAAAGATTCTAGTTAATATATGATGATTGTAAATATACTGATTTAGTTCAGTGTACAATCACCTGAAAATATGAACATTGTTTTAATTACCCTAGAAAAGGCCCATAGTTTTTACATCATGTGGAGGCGGCCATGTTGTGCCATTTTGTTTTTACGGAAGCCCAAAATGGACAAAGAAAAGCTCCCTCGTGGTAACTGACGGCTGCTTTAGCTTCTACGTGGTTCGAGGAAAAGGGAAGATGAGGCGGCACAGACGAGAACCCATTTTGCCAAATTCTACACATTGCACCTTTAAACTTTAAAGTGTCATTGTGTCTATGAAGTTGTCAAAAAGAAGTGACTCAAAACAAAAACTGGGAACCCCCAACACCGCCCCCCTCTCCCCCCAGTGTGTCGCACGTGGCGCAGCCGCTATCTCCGTGGTGCGCAGCCCCCACCCTGCCCTGTCCGCTGTCCGATAACACACACAGGGGGACAACATCAACAACAACGCGGCAGCACAGTGACCTATCAACCGCCTCACTTTGTTTTCTCCTCGCACAGAGACTTATTATTATTATTATTTTTATTATTACTATTATTACCTCGCCCTTTTCCCTTCTCGGGTCCTCGCCGCCGCCCGTTTCTCTGCGTTGATGCAGCGACAATGGTCGACTGAGCGACTTTTGCGCACAGCCTTTTTTCCCACGAATCCACCTGTGACCAATCAGCTCTCGGGATTTTCAGTAAGTGTTGTCAAGGGAAACCGGCTGCGATGCTGAGGCACAGGGAGAAGAAGCTGATTTCAGACATATGGGAAAAACTGACTCCCGTGGCAGAGGACATTGGCTCCGACGCGCTTCTGAGGTAAGTCCACCCAGACACGCACAGCAGAGGGCTGGGACACGTGGATGTAAGCGCTGGGTCACGATGGGAACTATGTTGTCAGCAGTTCGAAGTGTTCAGCTCCGATGTGGTTGAAGTCATGTGCAGGAGTCACTAGAACCTGTCGCTATAGAAGCCAAGTGTGTGGTGCAGACTCGTGGATCTTTACTCGTGTATTCCAAACGGATCGATACTTAAAACGCATCTGTAAAGTAAACATTTACAGCGAGTACATTCTGTGCATGACCACACAGCACACCACAGATTACAGTTTGATGATGATGATGATAACAAGAGGAAGAAGAGGAAGAATGATGATGATGATAACAAGAAGAGGAGGAAGAAGAAGAATGATGATGATGATGATGATAACGAGAAGACGAATGATGATGATGATGATGATGATGATAACAAGAAGAAGAACGATGAAGATGATGATGATGATGATGATAACAAGAAGAAGAATGATGATGATGATGATGATGATGATGATAACAAGAAGAAGAATGATGATGATGATGATGATGATGATAACAACAAAAGAAGAGGAAGAAGAAGAATGATAATGATGATGATGATAACAAGAAGAAGAACGATGAAGATGATGATGATGATGATGATGATGATAACAACAACCATCATCATCATCATCATCATCATTATTATAATGTTGTTGTTGTTGTTGTTATTGTCATTAATATATCATTATTATTAGAGTTGTTATGATGGTGTTATGATTAGAATGTGTTGGCATTTCCAATCATCTGTGTCCTTAATAATGATGGTTATGATGCTAATGTTATCACTGATGATGACGAGGACGTGATAATGCTCATAGTGCAGATGATAATGATGATAGCGATGGTGATGATGATGATGATGATGATGATGAAGATGGCTGTGGTTGGAGTCACCCTCCAAGATGACCTCTGTTGTGTTTCAGTCATTAGAGTAAACAAGTGATGGCCCCCTCTGTGCGTGCATGTGTGTGTGTGTGTGTGTGTGTGTGTGTGTGTGTCCCACTCCACAGAATGTTTGCCTCTTACCCAGGCACTAAGACGTACTTCTCCCACCTGGACATCAGCGCCCGCTCCCCTCACCTGCTCTCCCACGGCAAGAAGATCGTCCTGGCCATCGCAGAGGGGGCGAAGGACATCAGCCGGCTGACCGTCACCCTGGCTCCTCTGCAGACGTTTCACGCCTACCAGCTCCGGATAGACCCCAGCAACTTCAAGGTGCAGGCCCCGACACAGAGGAGCACACGACCTCTGACCGAGGGAGGGTTATTGATTGAGATGCTGCCATGTTGTCAAAGGGTTTGGAATGACTTCATTTTGAGAGAAACCGAAGGACGCGTGTACTCCCAACATTTATGAGGAGGTATACGTAGACTTGCATCAGGTCAAAAGGAAAGCGCCTAAAAGAGTTGGTTCCCACTGCCAAAATAAGAGCACAGGGCAAAGTCTGCCTCTGGAAATGCATAGAGATGGGTGTTAACACAATAAAAGTCATTAAAGCAGTCAGCTTTTAACGTCTGCTTATTTCTGAATAGTCATAAACCTAATCTGGAAAGATTATATTCATAAAGATAATGCAAGAATTCTCTTCTCAATCACTTTTGTATTTTTTAAGATGGATATTTCAATTCGATAGTTCAACGCCAGAAATCCCAAACTACCTTAAACCACCTTAAATCTAATGACAGATGTGAGGAGCATGTGCTAGTGGAATGTTTTTATTGTGAAATACCGACAGGAAGTGATCTTCTTCGCCTGATAAATAGATAAATAGATCAAACCATTGCCACCAGAGGATGATGGCAGTGGCCCAGTGGTTAGAACAGTCCCCTCTGAAAGCTAACGTCAGTGGTTCAAATCCCACCCGAAGGTGACATGACATGACATGGCAACTAGCTCCAGTGTTTTTTTGCCAAGATCTACGTATTTCATCAACACAATTGTGCAGAGCGCTGTTTGTCGTGATATTATTTCTCATGATGCACTTGAGGCCCTAACTGTCCTCCCCTCACCCCTCTGCCTCTCCCGCAGCTCTTGTCACACTGTATGCTCGTCGCCATGGCCTGTCACATGGGCGACGAGCTCACGCCGGTCGCACACGCGGCCATGGACAAGTACCTGTCGGCGTTCGCGGCCGTGCTCGCCGAGAAATACAGATGAGGCTCGGCCCTAAAAGAAGAACATCAGACTTTTATGTTAAATGACATGAGACGTGCAACACAAGTGTGTATATGTGTTGCTGTTGTTGTTGTTGTTGTTGTTGTTATGTCATAATAAATATGTACAATCAATATTCTCCTCGTGAATGCATCACAATAAAACCTATATACCTTCTGAATTGTGACTACAGCTTTGATGTCATGAAGGTGCAGTGTTGAGTATTTGGTGACATCTAGTGGTAAGGTTCCTCGTTGCAACAGGTCCTCTCCAAGGAGGCGGCCATGCTTGCACAGTGTACCTTTAAGACGATTTATTTAGCTGCTGACTTGAGATGAATTATAGATTAAACCTGGAAAATTAACCTCAACCTTTAAGCCAATATTGACTCCAAAAGTGTAAAAGGTGACTTTATATATATCCATTCACCGACCGTGGCTTTTGTTACCGTTACATTTACCCTATTTAAAACAGGCAACTCATTCAATAAGAATAACAGCTCTATATTTTGTATTATAAAATAAATCTTGTTATTGCATCAAAGTATTATCAATAGCATATTTTCATTGAGCTACATAATTGTGTGATCACCAACCATAAACAATTAACAGTAAGGATATGTACCATATGGCTGTTGTTAGCTTGTAGCAAGAATAGCCTTTGCTGAAGTTTTACAAGATGGCGGCCATGTTTACCTGGACACATGCAGGTATTGATACTAATTGTATTTACCTTATGCACAAATGACAATTTAGTCATTTCGTTATTTGATTCCAGATGATGAGGTGGTAACTTTCTATTCTCCTGTAATCCAGAGGTCAGAGGCCATTGGTCACACGGGCCTATACATCAAACTTCACACACCATAGTAATATAAAGTTCATAAAAATCAACGGTCAAATATTCAAATGTGGTTTTATCACAATGTACAACCACTGTTCAGTTTCAGATATGTATCTTTCGAGCAGGACTTGTTGCTTCAATGGAGCCAAAATGGCCGGGGGAGAGGAGTCAGGAGCTGTCTGTGGTGCTGACATACACATCTGTGGTCCACACCGACTGAGCTTTTCCTGGTGTTGACACACCGACACAGAGGGAATTCTGTTCTCTAAGTAAAGTTACTGCATTTTCACAGGAAGCTGTGAAACCAGATCAAATGAACACAAAAACCTGTGATGTGACTTCATCCTCTAAATGTGTAAATAGATAGATACATTGATATGAAATGAAATATACATATATATGTATCAATTCAATTGAAATTAAATGAGATAAAATGGTATCAAATGAAATAGAGGTATAAAAAAAGACGAACAGTATTTTTGTATCTCCACCTTTTAGGATTCGATCTCCTTCATGAATTCTGCTGAAATGTAGTAATGGTGTAAAAGTAACCACCTCAATTGTAATGCATTCAGATGCTGTCACCTGCTGGACGGTAAGGGAAGTGGAACAGTTAGTCAGTGGCTGCTCCCTCGCTGTGAATGTGTGGAGGCATCTCACAGATAAAGCCTGTCATCAGCTGGGTCATGTCAGGCCAAGAGTGACGTCACAGCTCACGAACAGCGCCATTTTATATGTGGATATTTTCATGAAAAGTGACTCGACAATTGATTTTTACAAAAGCACAAAAGTTTCGAGGGGATTTTTAAAAACACTGAAATAATATTGAAAGAGAAAGAATAATTTTAATATATTCTGTTTATATTTATCTAATTCTATGATATTCTGTCATATCTATAATTCGAAAAAATCGAATTAACCTGAAAGTAACAAAAACAAAGTGATGTATCAAATAAGTGTAAACACATGAGGAGATACATACAAGAATAAATACATACAACTACAATAATGATGCAAAAATAAGATAAAAAATAAAATACACACACACACACACGCATAAATATATGAATAAATAGAGTCAGAGTGGAATATGTTTGCCGTAAAAATGACTGTGAGATCATGGGTATAACAGTAATTATAAAAAAGACACCACATTCAAAAGTGAATGAAAAGCAGATGTGAAATAATAGAAAGGCCACGATAGACTAAAGAAAAGCTTGAAAAGCAATGACATTATTTTAGAATCAATGGTAAGTTTGGGTTGAAAAGTAAGGGTTAGGGTTAGGGTTACAATCGTTATGTGCTTGCCTCATGTGGGCATGGAGAGTGTCAGTCAGTCCTCATTTGACCTCGTGCACCACCCTCATTTCGACTTATCTGGAGGGTTGTTATGGCTCTAATCTATTTGGAGCTGCGGTTTAAGATAAGGTGGTTTTTACTTTGGCTCTGACTGGTCCATAAATAACATGGAGTCCGCTGTTCCACAGTGTATGATGCTTTTAAGTCATGACACTTCTTTTTGTAATCAACCTTATTCGTTTGTTCGATCAAATTGAATTTGCACCACGTGCTCCCCACTCTTTATTGAAGTGCGTCTGCAGTTGCCTGGTGGCTGCGCGTAATTACGCACAACATGCCCACACAAGGAGACACCAGAGGAGACAGGAGAACGTTTGCTGGAGATGACCTTTATTTTATTGTATGTAGAGAAGACACCATATCGGCCTATAGGTGAACACACACGTGCACAGACGTTATGGAGATCTCCTTTTTGGGGGGGAGGGGGGGGCGGCCTCTAGTGGTACTGCTTGCTCAGAGCGGACACCACCACGGCCAGGAACTTCTGCCAGGTGGCCTGGATTTCGGGGGTGAAGGCGGCACCCATCTTGGTCGCGACGATGATGGTCAGGCAGTCAGCCAGGATCTGTGGAAGGAATCATGAATTATTGATCGTTGTATCTCATCTCATTCCGAAAGAATACGTTTCTTTGGACTGTGTGTTTCTCGTGTGATCCAATGAGCATGTGTGTGTGTGGGTGCGCTCCGTTTGTGCGCGTCGGCACCGCGGAGCTCTGCCGTGGGTCTGAATAGACGGCGGAGAAGAGGTGGCGGGCTCGGAAGGGGACAGAGCCGTGGCTGCCGAGCATTTACCCTGAAGTTGTCGGGGTCCACGTGCAGCTTCTCGGAGTGCAGGACGCTCAGCTCGGCGTAGACGTTCTTGATGTTGTCCATGTTGTTGACGGCGCGGTCCAGGCCGTGCAGCACCTTGATCCCGTGTTTGGCGATGTTTTCGTTGTTCTGGATGGCCTCGGCGTTGAAGAGGTTGCCGAAGCCCCCAAAGTACCTCAGGGTCCAGGGGTAGACGATCAGACACCTGGGGGAGGAGGAGGAGGAGGATGAAGAGGGTAATACACGGGTTTGGCACAATTGGCACCATGAGGATTACGCACACCTTTTTATTATTTAAAAAAAAAAAAAAAATTAAATAAAAATTTAAATAATTTTTTTTAAATCATTCTAATTATTTTTGTTCAGACATTAGTCAAAGTCATTGCGTGAATCTGTGAGGAGTGATGTCCCCAGTACCTGCACAGAGCCTTGGGTCCGACGTCATCGTAGTCCAGGTTGGCGAACATGGTCTTGATGGTGGTGCGCTCTTCATCGGTCCAAACAACCATGGCTGCGGGTGGTTGTTATTTCTTTGGGTTCGAGCTTTGAGAAGAATAACAAACAGGCTGAATGGTGCCCCGGCGTCGGCTATAGGTCTATATAAATGTCCGCGAGGGGTACCCCACCCTGCTGGCGGAGGGCCCCTGTGATAGGCTGGAGATGGGGCTCGGCAGATAAAGTGCACCTCCACGGAACTCATCTGAATGCTTCTGGAAAGTGTGACACGCGCTGGACGCGTTGGCACCGCCGCGCCCCCGCCCTGCCAGATAGTGAGACGGTGGGACGAGCGTGCAGAGCGGCTGACAAACACGGGACATGCGTTCGTTGTTGTTTTTGCGAGTTCCCCTCCCTACACACGGACGCATTCGGCTTCCGTCGCAGTGTGACGGAATACACGGGCCTCTGATTATGACCCAACGTTTGTGTTTTCCCGCTTGAAATAATTCCAAACGTTCGATTGGTTCGTGCTCATGAAATCAGAACTAACAATAATGATGATGATGATGGTCGTGATGATGATGATGATGATGATGATGGTGATGGTGATGGTGATGATGATGATGGTGATGGTGATGGTGATGATGATGATGATGGTGATGGTGATGAAATGAAATCATACCAGTGTGGCAGTTTGACGGGACCAAGCACCGTGCAGCGTCGCGATCCTATACTAACAGAATCTCACATGGTGACGTCATAAACTGAGAAACGATATTTTTTTCTTATTTTTGTCAACGTGTTTAACTTTATTGAGGCGTTATGTTGTTTTTTTGTTTGTTTTTTTGCAAGCCCTCGATGGACCACACAGTTCAGAATGGGTGTGTGGGTGTCACCAGATATTCATATTCATGCAGTTGCAAAAAATAATTGATTTTATTTAACTATAATTTTTCAGGCAGTGTAAAACACCGAAAACCAAACATTACTGAGTTCAAGCCCCAGGTTATTTTAATGTCATTTATTATTAATGCAAAATATGTGCTTTATATTTGTATGGAATTGTAATGTTTTTTTTTGTTTGTTTGTTTCAGTGTGTGTGTGTGTGTGTGTGTGTGTGTGTGCGTGCGTGCGTGCGCGTGTGCCAGCCCCTGCTGGGAGGATGGTGCCTTGTGCCATGACTGTTATCTATCAAGGCGCAGTGTGTTTATCTGCAGCAGCCTCGTCTCCGCCCAAACACGAGCACATCCACGAATGTTTGGATTAAGAAAATATGTGTTGAGTGATGAACTGGATGAACCCAGGTTCCTCCCGATGACACCAAATAAATGATCCGCATTCATCTCTTAGTCTCTGTATCAAAGTCTATGAAATCAATCACAGGCACATCCCTCTCACACAGGTTTCATCGACAGGATGAGGCAGATTTTCTCTGAGGGGAGTTGATTCTTATAAAGTGTTCAGAGGGAATTAGAATGAATTTAAAATGTTATTATCATTTGTTCATATGTTTCTTTTATTGTTGGTCCAATTGCAAATGGTGGCCTGATTCCAATTCATTGACTTTACTTGTGATACTTCAGTAAATGTATTATTATTATTATTATTATTATTATTATTATTATTATTATTATTATTATTATTATTATTATTATTATTATTATTATTATTATAAATCTAAAATGTAATCTGTTCTTTAAAAACAAAAGGTGGATTGGATGTGAAACAGGCCTAGTTGAATAAATAAACCCACCATCTGTATCTGTGCTCGAGCTGAACATCAGAAAATGCACACTCATGGTTTCGTCTCAGTCGTGCAAAATTGTTTAGTCATTGATATCTGATAAACAGCAACATGGTCATTGGAAAGTTCGTTTACGAAGGAGCAAGTTATCAGTCACACGGCCGAGAGTCGCTGCAGTTCTGACTTTGCCTTTTTTTGCCTTTTCATTTGACCTTAAACCTTTGAGAGGTCACGCAGAGACTTGAGGATGGCTGGAGAGGCTCAGTTAAATGAGGACAGAGCTCCTCTGTAGGCATTTGTTTCAAATGACATGCATGGGAGATGTGTTTTTAATTTGATCTCATTTAGTTTCATTGTATTCATTTTCGATATTTGAATTTCCATGTTTGAATTCTTTTTCTTTTTCTTTTTAATGATTTGAAATAATTTCACGTTTTATTATTTGTGCTCCCTGGCCCATGGTTGGTTTATTTGCATTAAGGGATATTAAAGTGATTTACATAGAACTAAAGGCCAGATTACAAATGATAGATTAATTTAACTGAAAGACGGAAGTAAGGAAATAAATGAAATGAAGTGAATAAATGAAAGACGGAAGTAAGGAAATAAATGAAATGAAGTGAATAAATGAAAGACAGAAGTAAAGAAATAAAACAAGAAATCAGCACAGCAAAGAGAATGAATCGATAAGGAAAATATACATTGACTCATATTTCAAATATGGAATAGTACATCGGTTTGACACACTTTAACGTTGTATCGCATGAATAATCTAATGAGAGCTCGCAATTTGAGCGCGTGTCGTGTACTCGACTGTTTATTCACTCAAGATCACGTGACGGTAAAGACGCGAAAGAGAAGGAAAAAATTGCTGAGTCATGAACATGATTTCTGTTTCTCCACCGGACACGACCTCCCATCGAACCACCGTCACACTGTAACTTCACGTCAACTACCACTCACGGTGCCAAGTCACCCTCCATGGCACCGGCAGATACCGACGACTCGGCCCTGGCATGCGGCCATTGGCCCCTCTATCAAGGGCGGCGTGCGTCAGTGGCCAAGACTTGGCACCGGCTCCCGTGGGTGTGACTGAGGGGGCAGCTGAATTTAAATAGAGGGGCCGAAGGTGTCGGACACCACCGTCCCTCTTTTGTTTCTTCCCCTCACAGAGACGCAGAGAACCGAGAGACGCACCATGAGTCTGTCCGCGAAAGAGAAGGGCATCGTCAGGGCCACGTGGGCCAAGATCTCCCCGGCCAGCGACGCGATTGGGGCTGAGGCCCTGAACAGGTGAGAGTCCGGCTGCATGGAGCTCACAACTTCACCACCACCACCACCACCACCACCACCACCACCACCATCATCATCATCATCATCATCATCATCGACAACATTGATCTGTTTTATTTAGACATTGTTTGGCGGAAGCGAGGAAGAGCTCTCATATCACGTCAGTGGTGCTGCCTGTGTTTTGGTTGACATTTTTTCGATAAGTGTATTATGGTTATATGACATTATGTTTCATGGTAAGAGAAATAGTTGGCCTTAATTAATGTACTCTATCACACGGGTGCATAGTTCATTTCTGTGATGATGATGATGATGATGATGATGATGATGATGATTATAAATATTGTTATAACCAATACTCTTACTACTGTCACGACTAATATTATTAATAATAATGATGATTTTTATTATTGTAATTACCACCAATAACAACGATATTATTATTATTATTATTATTATTATTATTATTATTATTATTATTATTATTATTATTATTATTATTATTATTATTATTATTATTAATCATACTAATACTGGTAACAATAATGACAATAATAATAATAACAATAATAATGATGAAAATAATAATAATAATAATGATGATGAAAAAGAAAAGTACATTCAGTGTTGGCGTGTATTCATGGTCACTTTGTTCAACCTTTTCCCCCATGTGCCTCCACAGGATGCTCCACATCTACCCGCAGACCAAAACCTACTTCTCCCACTGGCCAGACCTGGCCATGGGCTCCAAATCCGTGGCGGATCACGGGAAGAAGGTGATGGGCGGCATCGCCCTGGCCGTTGCCAGCCTCGACGACCTGAACAAGGGGTTGATCGAATTGAGCGAGCGGCATGCCTTCCAGCTCAGGGTGGACCCGGCCAACTTTAAGGTGAGATGAGTCTGACAACATGTGCGAAGACTCAGTTCAGTCCAGTCGCACTCAGTTAAAACGCGGTGGCAGCTTTACGCACGGATTTACGCACAAATTACGCGCGTGTGCAACAAAAAGAAAATGTCTTCGACTAGCAATTGAACAAATTGAAGGCTTCAAAAGACTGACTTTTTGTGACCAAAATGCTATTTTATTTTTTTTTATTTCATTTTCTATTTTATTCATGTTGTCTCGAGATTTGATTGGGTCAGATTTTGAATCCACGATGCGAGATGACCATGTGCTCTGTTTCTGTTGGAGCTCTCACAACAGACCAGCAGGGGGCGGGACCTCTGTCTAATCCGAGGGGCAACCTCCAGTGCAGACAGATGAGGCACAATAGGAAGCTGAAACACTTGTAGTTCATAGAATATCCGCTGGGGCCCGCCTCCAAAAGGGAGCAAACCCCCATAGACTCCCATGTTAACATCAGCAACTTTAGAGGTGAATGAAACATCTTTAAAGTGTGGTACAAACTTCGCTTTTGGTCCCGATCAGTCACATGTTTTCCTGTGACAGCTGTTTCTAACTCGCTTATTTCTATTCTATCGACGTTTGAAATTGCGCCTACTTAGGGGCGTGGTCGACTCAAAACCCACACCGCCAAAACCAACGGGTGACGCCGCAGACGCGACGTCCATCTTTACGCACAGTCTGTGTGGTCTAATCTCTGTCTCTGTCCCACAGATCCTGAACCATTGCATCCTTGTGGTGCTGGCCATGATGTTCCCCAAGGACTTCACCCCCAATGTCCATTTGGTCATGGACAAATTCCTGACTGCCGTGGCTCTGGGCCTCTCTGAGAGATACCGCTAAGCTGTGCCGGGGGTCTCTGCTCAGAGCCCCCAAACAGAAGCCAGGTGGAACACGTTTGAATAAAGTGCACCTCGCTCCAAAATAACAACAAATCCCACGCAGTTGTGTCTTTTTGTGGCTCCAGAAATGTTTTGGTGACTTTCTCTGACGCACCAGCAGCAGCATGGAGAGGAGATGTTAAAGGTCAGATAAGGAGATGTGTGATTCCATCTTTTTTCAAATTTATTTTGCACCGAAAAACATCCTCCACAGTGGTCGCACAGGTTCACATTGAAACAAAAGAGCACTACAACTTCACCGCATAACATGATGAAAAACAATACATTCCTCCAAGTCAATAAAACACATCATAGAGGTTATTATTTCAGAATCACACGTAACTTATCATCACCAAGAATGAGCCTGAAAAAAGGGAAAGATAGACAATTATTAGACGGGTGTTTTTTATTTTGTTTTGTTTCAAATTCTTACATTTTAATTGTCACACACACACACACACACACACACACACACACACACACACATATATATATATATACATTTGTTTATTTGTTGATTATAAAAGTATTCATAATGGCCTCTCCTACCTGAGCAGTGCAGCAGCCACCAGTCCTCCTCCGATGGGTCCGACCCAGTAGACCCAGTGGTAGGTCCAGTAGTTGGCCATCACCGCGGGTCCGAAGGCCCTGGCTGGGTTCAGACACGTCCCCGACACGTCCCCTCTGCATCCGCACGGTGGGGAGGTGGGATTAGCATAAAGGAACAAGATAAACAACACCATCGAAAAAAGAAAGAATGCCCAAATCAAAGAATGATAAGTGAACGATGAACTCAACTGAATGGAATCACAATCGAGCATTATCAACGTGCTGAAATAAAACACAATCCAATCGAATGAAATCCGATCAAGTCTGTCGTGATCGTGATCCTCTCACCCTGCCAAGATGTTGATGAGGACGGTGCAGCCCACCAGAAAGGGAGCCAGCGGGGTCTTGGTCTTCTTATTGACGGCCACCAGCAGCACCACCATGGTGACCAGGCAGGTCATGGCCACCTCCCCGAAGATGGCGCCGGACAGCTGGCTCTCTGACTTGAGGATGTCGAACGCTGCTCCCGTGGCGTTGTGGTAGCGTTCCGAAGGGGTCATCATCTAAAAGGACGTAAGGTCGCCGATGAGCATGCTGAGGGGACGTACGGTGCAACATCAGACGGGCCGAATCCTCCTTTCAAGATAACGCGCACCGCGACCTTTGTTATGTCGGATTAGGGCTGCAGCTATCGATTCTTTTTGTCATCGACGAATCTATCGATTATTTTTCTTCGATTCGATGAACCGATTATTCGAAAAAGGCTTTTTTTTTTTTTGTTTTGTTTTTTTTTGCAAATGTGAAACAGTACGAAAAGGTACAACCTGACATTTTCATATCTTGTAGGCTGGATTGTTCCAGCAAAACATGAATTAAAGATTCGATTCATCGATTCAGGAAAATTGTAATCAAATCATTTTTCATCGGAAAAATTGTTTCGGCTCGAGATTATTGTGGTTTGACCTTGGACATGCCAGCGCCGAGCACTCCTCCAATCAGCTGGCAGACCAGATAGGGCCCCACCATCATCAGCTCCATACCCCCACACAGGTAGATGGCAATAGTGAAGGGAGGGTTGAAATGGGAGCCGCTGGAAGGGAGGAAAGAGAAAAACAGAGGTCAAGTGCAAAGTGCAAAGTGCACACACACACACACACACACACACGCACACACACACACACGGCACAGACGAGCGCAACGCCGCATACTGAGCCCTAACCTGATGTTGTCCATGACGGCCACCATGATGGCCACGGCCAGTCCATGCACCAGAGCCGGCTGCAGGCGTCCCGCCGCCGGCACGTTCTCAATGACCGACACACAACCGATGAAAACGAAGAACATGGTGCCCACTATCTCTGCCAGGCAGGGCTGGATCAGCTTCTCGTACTTGTTTGGAGGAGGGGGCACCGGCTTCTTCGGGCCCTTCTCCATCAGAGTGGCGTCTGTGTCCTCCATTTCCATTTTCTCAACACCCATGGTCCCTCTTCTTCTTCTTCTTCTTCTTCTTCTTCTTCTTCTTCTTCTTCTTCTTCTTCTTCTTCTCCTGTGTTTTTTTTTTATTCGCCTCTTAGTCGAGCTTCAGAGAAGGTGCTGCCCACGTATCCTCCGCCGCCTAGATCCGACCTAGTCTGCAGACCAAGTGGCGGGCAAGGTGAGGTGCAGTGGATATTTATACTCATCACCTGTGGCTGAGTGGAATTGCGTCACAGGTTGTAAAAAATAAAAAAATCAATATATGTGAAGTTCTCCGAGTGGACGGAGAGGGTTGGGGCAACGATGGCGGCGTCCTCAGAGCGACCTTTTGTAGTTGGGTCATCGGGTTCGAGCGGATGTCACGGTTAACCACAGTCTGACCCCACTTGTACTCATCATCATCATCATCATCATCATCAGTGTTTTATTTGGATGCACGAGCACACCCGGAGAAACGGGCAGCGGCCTACATAGATAAGACCAGACCTTGACCACAGACTTTACGCAACCACACACTTTGCAGCCACATGTGTTACTCTAACGCACAACTACAACAATAAAACTCAGTGGACCATGTTAGATCGTGTGTTATGCTAATGAGTACATTCTACAGTGTTATACTTAACTATGTTTTTTTCATTTTTTTATTCGGACACTTTTCATTTCATTTCATGAAACTTTTCATTTGAACGTTACATTTGTCCAACAGCTATTGGCTCTGGTTTCATTGTAGATTTAAATTTTACACAATAGAATAGAATAGAATAGAATAGAATAGAATAGAATGCCTTTATTGTCATTATACACAATGTACAACGAGATTGAAGGACAACTCTGGTGGTGCTAAGGGGGAAAACAACAGGGGTACCCTAAATATAACGTCTATAAAAATAAAATTAAAAATAATAAAAAATAAAATAGGATCTGTGGATACATCTAACATATTTACAGCAGGAGCACGTGGTGCAATGTGCATACAATGTGCGTACAAATAACAAGACACAACACTTTCATTGTATCCGTCTAATCCCATCTAATCTTAGCTTCTACTTCCTGTCTGTTTTGTGGCCCAGTGCAGAAAAAGCAAGGTGTGTGGGGCTTCACGTGAAGTTTCAGAGGACCATCATTCCCGCGCCACACCCACACTGTGTCTGTGTCACAGGACTGTAAACAGCATGAAGCTGTCAGGTACGAACCTGGAGCACAGACAGCCGTGTTTTATGAGGTGAAGGAAAGAACTCCGACACATGAAAGTCTCGTTTAGATCAGAGACGTCGGAGCCTCTTCAGCCGGCTCCGTAACAACCGTGCATTTGCACATTTCGCCCCGGTAAACATGCTCATATACGTGCAGACGGGTCTTCGCTCATCAAAGATCATGATATTGATTATCTAAGTCAAAATGGCAGCTGTTTATATTTGTGAAGAAGTGACGATTTGGTGCCTTTGAGTCGGATGTTCGAGGCACAACAAATGGAGAAAGTGTGCGAAGTCGCCGGGTCGGGGGTTCGATACCCAGTGGGTCGTACCCTCTCCCCTACTGATGCTCGCAGACAACACTGGTTCTGAGAAACTTGTGTTCGAACCTACGCGCAGAACACGCAAGCGCGTTGGTTAAGGTGTCGCGGAGCCACAGACCAGTCAGACGGCCCGTGGGCACGTCGGCAGCGAGCACTGGATGATGCGTGATGTGGATGGTCGGGTGCACACGTGTTGACCCGGGGAGGACATGGCGCCGGGAGGCTCAGTGGGATGCGCCAGCAGAGGCAACGCAACACTAAGGACGAGAGGAGGGACACAACAAGATTGACGTGTCGAGCAGGCCTCGGAATTCGCGGATCTCTGTCCCTTTTGTAGTTTGAGTTGGACTAGGATTGAAATTATTCACTGCTGGTGTGTGTGTGTGTGTGTGTGTGTGGCTTTGTTGTGGCGACACTGTCATAGGGTTTGTCCTTTGAATGGAAACATCTCGGGATCGTCACAGAGAGTCACACAGACTCTTTGGTGATCACTCACCGAAGACAGGACAAAAAGCTTTATCGCCTTATCTAAGACGGCGACATCAGTAAAGCTCGTGTTGGCTCTTGACCCAACTGAAGTGAACTCTACCCCCTCCCCCGCGCCTCCGCCCCCTAGCGGTATAATGTCTGGATTTTCCGCCCCTTCCTTCATAGCCGCACCCACTGGCTGCGTTCTGTATTCTTGAAGTGGAGCGCACATGTGAGGGTCTTTGTTTTGAATGTTCAAAACTGCGGACCACGTTCGGCCACAGCGCACATGAAACACCCGCACACGGGAGTAGAGTAGTTGAAACAGGCACACGTGTATGAGACCATCGGGAGGGATCTGACTTTGACGTCACCACCTTAATGTCTCGGACTTGATCGTAGTGTGATTCCGCAGCGGTCTGCAGATGTTTAATCCCCGTTGCAACTCTTTTACTGCTCTGAGATCTCGGCTGAAGACAAAAAGGGAGGTGAGAGTGTTTGAACGCACCCTGCTCAAAGAGCCATACAGCAGCCGGGGCCAACCACTTTAACCCTTGCCTCGAGGCTTAAGGTTTACACTTGTATTCCCTCATTTATACATGCTGGTTCATATTATGGTAATGGATGGTCATACTCTAGTTTCTGTCACGTGTTCAGTGTTTTGATACTCAAAGGTTAAATCTGTGTTTATTCATATGTATGTTCATATTCGGAGGGGTTTTCTACAGGTGTGCATTGGACACCTTTCTCCACTGTTGAGTGTTCTGTGATGATGATGATCATAATCATAATAATTGTATTATTACGGTCATTATTACTCTTGTGACACCAAATCATTCGTTTTGCCTTCCACCTCTCTGAGAGGCAGGTGTGAACCCAACACGCTGTGACGTCGTTTTTCTGTTCATGCATCCGATACATGTTGATATCCTCGTTGCACGGCGTGGCACAGCTTCTGATTTCGGCCTGCACACGGACGCACAACTCCCATGATAAAAGTAGGACAAATGCTACTCGCACACTCTCTCACACTGAGCCGATGAGTATCAGCACGGCAGGGCAAAGGATTCCTTCATTTATAATCTGGACGGTTTCCAGCATGAAAAGCGTTTCGTGTTGAGCATCGAGACACCTTCACTTTTCTCCATTTTCTGTTTCGGTCGGTTGAAGGGCGCCATTTTACGATGGGAGTGTGGTGTTACCATGTAGGGCAGTGCACCGTCCCTTGTTGAGCTATCAAAGTACAGTTTTCCATTCAGGACTTTGACCCAAACAATGAGTACTGACACTGTCAATAGATAACTCAAATATGTGATGGTATTCTATGTATGAAGGACATTATCTAACACACACACACACACACACACACACATACACTTCCAATTAAGGTGAAGCTATCAGGGCACTGACACATCATCCGACACTTTATTGCATAGATAGATAGACTGATAGAGGAGGAGCTGTAGGAGTTGTAGCTGCTCCGAGTTTAAATACAATATATCTGAAGTCATTTTACCTGGAAATATAAATATCATGGTCTAACCACGGGAGAAAGTCTTGACAGCATGTCCTCTCTCTCTTTCTCCCTCTCTCTCTCTCTCTCTCTCTCCGATGATCACTTAAGCATGACTCGAGTCTTCTGGTCACCGATGAGCAACCTGCAGAGAGAGCGCAGAGAACTTCCATCAGCGACCAGTCGTCAGAGCACTGTGCGTGATCCAACAGCTGCTCATCATGTGATGGATGATAACAACAAGAAAAACAACAGCAGCAAAATAGATGCATACCAATAAGTGTAATCATGATCATTTCTGTTCGGCTTGGCAACACAATAACAGTGATAACATTCATAGTAATAATAATGATCATAAAAATAAAGGACCCGCTATCAATCTGCAGTAGGTTCAAAATCTACACAGGGCTCCTTTGATATTCAACAATGGTTCTTTCTTTATGCCTGCACCTGACATAAAGTTTTATTGCACTCAAAAAAACCCACAAAAAAAACAACAACAACAGAAAGCAAGTTAAATGTTAACAGTGGAACATGCTTGGACTGTGGACAAAATAATTCATGTTACCTGATGAAGGTGACAGCGAGCAGAGCACCACACGTGGGTCCGACCCAGTAGATCCAGTGATGGTGCCACTGGTTGGCAGCCACAGCCGGACCGAAGGCTCGGACGGGATTCATACAAGCTCCAGACAGCTTCCCCCTGCACAATACATGGAGATGTATGAAATACTACTACTACTACTACTACTAAGAATAATAATACTACAGATACTAATTGGGTTCTAATGCATGCACATCCAATTAAAAGTTCCAGTGTGTGAGGTGAGGTGAAATTACTTTCATTTCTGTGGTCAAAAATAGTAGATGAAATAATGATACCGATGTACATAATCAACTGGATGTACAAATGGTACATGGTGCACAGAATGAGTCCTTTATGTGTAAATAAACAGACATAACATATACATCAGGACCTATCCATTTGGTTCCAACATGTTTTTTTTAGAGTACCCGAGCATGGACACTGAGTTAGGATGATAACTACAGGGGGGTGACGTGAGGAGTGTCCAGCTGCAACATACAACTCCTCCACTAGATGTCCAAAGATGTCTACACACCGTTTGTTTGACAGCTCGAACCGTAACGTCCAGTGAAAATCTCACGCAGCGTTTCCAGGGTCGAAATAATCAAGAGATACAAAGTGAATAGAAGACGAAATAGTCCCATAGCAGTGACAGAGAGCTCCTGCTGTTGAATGCATCGAATGAATACAGCACAAAAATATGAATGCGGGATCAAAGCACCACCGAGCTTTGTTATCGTTTGAAGGTTAAGCACAACTGTCCCTGGATTGATATCAAACATTAAACTGAGAGCAGATTATGACAGTGAAACAATGACTAACGGATAGTAAATACTCCTCATGCGCTGAAGTGGACAGTGGTCAGACGCACAGCTCTCAGCCAATAAGAGAACAGCATTGTCTTTCAAACTGTTTGATGAGATAACTTTGAAATATCCTGGGGGGAAATCCAATGTTGTGGGAATTTCTAAATTTGTTACATTTCATCCAAGGCAGTTCGATTCTGATTTTGTATGATTCTTAAGTGAATATTATTATTATCATTATTAAAATGATTATTATCATTATTGTCGATGTTATTCTACTATAAAATGTAGAAAACGAAAAAGGACAAGAATTTTACCTTTGGTAATTAAGTAAAAGATAAATTACAAATTGTTGAATTCATTTGAGGGCCCACGAAGTAAGACTCAGGTGAAAAAGTGGTGTTTTGGCAGAATCTTAACATACAAAAAAATCAAACCATAGCCATGATGTTTTTATGAGTGCATGGATTGTTGTTCTCTTTAAATGAACTATTTTTGATCGATATCAAGCTTGGGTCCTCTCTGTGAAGACATCCATGTCTCAGCTCCAGAGGGTCCGGCTGAGATGAGGGGCATTCAGCTGCAACCTACGCTGCCACCTCTCGATTACATGGCTTCGTACTCACTCTACCTTTAACAATATCTAAACTGATCCTCCACCTTTAACTCTAAGAGAGGAAAATCATTTTGGATGGGAAACACTCACGTGTGATGAGAGCCAAAGAAAACAAAGTGATGACACGTCTCATCCTTATCTGATTATCTGCAATGTGCTCTCTGACACCCAATAATGTCACCGTCGATACTTTTATTAGCTTCTCTTGAGTGAGGGCCAACACTTCTTGGGAGTGTCAACAATCGCAGGAAGGTGAAACAATATCAGGACAAAAATAGTTGATGTCTTTTGATCCTGAAATCCTGAATACCGTCAACAGTCGTGCTCTACAACAAGTGACCTGCAGTGACCCTTCGCTTTCGACCCCCGCCTCTTACCCTGCTAGTATGTTGGCCGTCACCGTGAGGCCGATGCAGAACGGCGCCATGGGCGAGCGGGTCTGGGCGTTGACGGCGCACATGCACACCACAGTGATGAGGATGAGGCTCAGTACCATCTCTGCCATCGCGGCTTTACCCACTTCACCGGTGCCGGGGAGAATGGCCCCTCCGAGGGCGGCGTGGTACATGTCGGTGGGGTACATGACCTGGAAGGGGAGCAAGGTCAGGAAGGAATCCTCCAATGTTTTATTACATGGAGTCAAATGAACATTGGGACTCAACACTTTACGGAAAACCTTCATCTTCAGTTGAGCCTCCATAGATTTCATACCTTGGCCAAAGCAGCACCAACCAAGCCTCCTAACATCTGAGAGACGAGGTACGGCACGATGAGGACCAGCTCCATCCCTCCACACAGGAAGATGCTCAGAGACACCACAGGGTTAAAGTGTCCTCCGCTGCCATGGAAACACAGTTCAACTGATTACTGTCAGGGTGACAACAACAACAACAACTGCTATAAAGAGACATACACACTGAGATACACATCTGTCATTCCACACATGATTACATTAATCGTTTCGTATTGTAAAAATAAGAAATCATGGGATTCCCATGCATAGATGGACTTATAGACTTATAGACAGATGCTGAACATCGTCAGTCCTTACCTGATTTGCCCAAACACCACGATGAGGGTTCCCAGCGTCAGTCCATGTGCCACGGCCGGCTGGAGGACCCCACTCACCCCCGCGTTCCCGATGACGGACGCACAGCCCACGAAGACAAACAGGCTGGTCCCGAGCAGCTCAGCCACACACGGCTGCACGTACCTCTCGTACGCGCGCCTCCTCCGATTGGTGCCGTCCGACTCCTGCATCTCAGTCACGGTGAACAGCTCCGTCTTGCTCTCGGTCCCTGACATGGCTCCTCTCTGGCCCGTGCTGCTCCGACTGGGGCAGTTCTATTAGTACAGGAGCTACTGGAGGGTTTGGGTGATGATGATGCATCGAGGACATACGCACATCCACGTTTTAATAGCCCACCTTCCTGCGATTGTTGACACTCCCAAGAAGTGTTGGCTCTCACTCAAGAGAAGCTAATAAACGTATCGACGGTGACTTTATTGGGTGTCAGAGAGCACGTTGCAGATAATCAGATAAGGATGAGACGTGTCATCACTTTGTTTTCTTTGGCTCTCGTCACACGTGAGTGTTTCCCATCCAAAATGATTTTCCTCTCTTAGAGTTAAAGGTGGAGGGTCAGTTTAGAATTCGATATTTCAATATAAATATTCTTCCATGTGAGCAGATTCTCTCACACTTAGGTTTTCCTTTTCATGTTTTGAAGTGATGATATGCATTAAATTACTTTGAATTACTGAATAAAAAAAGTTCCAACACTGGACACTGGACAATATTGGAAATTAAAATCAATTTCTCATGAATGCAGAAAGGAAAATTAAATACATACTTTAATTCCGACAGCACTCAGACAAAACGCCTTTACACTTCATGTTTAATAAACATTCTAATGTTTACTGAGCACAATCATTACCTGCTGGTCATTTGTTTTTCTCAAATTGAACTTTTTTTTTTTTAAAGTCTAAGAACTATCTTTTCCTCAGTCTGGTATTACTACAAAATAAAAGTCACCACTGGTTGATGGGCATACCTTGAAGTGTATGGATCACCCCTCAAGTCATCTGATATGAAGTCCACTTGAAGGGCGACAAGCTCCAACATAAAACAGATTTTTTTATTTCACAGACTTCATCGAATAGACTTTAGTTACAAACTACACTTACATCCTCTTTTCTGTTTGGGCGAGAACAGAAAAGAGTCCACTGGCTGATGTGATAGAACCAGTAGTTTCCATGTTATGTATTTCTAACACCACATATTGCATGCAGGCATGACTGTGAGAGACAAAGAGTGTGGAAGCACAAATGATCAATAAATAGAATTTAAAATGGCACTTAAAAATCCAAATGAGGACAAATTCATGTCGAGTGACATTCTCTAATATCCCACAAAAAACGTAGCAGACACTGAGGTTCTTGCCTGACAGCAAATCAATCAAACGTGACTCTTCAGTTCCAGTGCAGTGACAAATGCTTGTTCACAGTTCGCCTCACCACGTCTCGTCCTGGTCACACACGTCTCTCATGCAATCACAATCCGCTGAGGCCGAAACTTTTGCCCCCAAGCTGCTCCCACACGACACAGAACGCTCGTTTCCTCTGATGCCAAAGTCTCCATTTCGGGCATCTTCTCCTGCTGTTGCTTTTGGCAAAGGCTGAGCTCGTCCAAACAGTGGAGTGGCTTTCAGCCTCAGAAGCCCAAGTGCGACAGACCTGAGGAAACGGAGCATGAGCGCTTCTCGTAAATGACCACACCGGAGCATTTTATTCCTCAAAAATATGAACACATATGAGTAATGGAAAGTACATAAAATGACAGCGAATGTGGCGCCACAGTGGTGATGGAGACGATCCTGGAAGCACGTTGTAAAAGATCAGATTTACAATGCTCACTTCTATAAACTCAAACTGAATCATAACTTTGCTTACAGGAGCTATTCATCACAAATAAATAGGCAAAAAAACAACATAATGAAAATTATTAGAAATGACATTTTGGACAAAATATCAGAGACATGAATGCATTGCTTTATGGAAATGTCAAGTGGAAATTGTTTGTTTAACAGTGCATTTTTTTACCACTAGAGGGAGCCCATGAGTCGACATGTCACTCCTTGAAAATCTTAAAAGATTCTTAATTTATCTTTTGTTTAACATTCTTATTTTAATCAGCTGCATTCTTATCTGCTTAGTTTACATACATGGCTGATTACTTCATATGTTAATGATTTATGTTTATTGTTTCTGCCATAAAAAGAGAAAGATAATCGTTAATTACCCAGGTTGAGTTTGTCCTTGGTGGCCCAGCAGATGCTGTAATGTTGTAGAAGTTGTTGCAGCAGCTCCTTTTCATCCAGGAACTCTAGTCGCTCAACTCTGCATTGCATGAAAATAATTATTTACACAGAATTTTTTTTTTTACTTTTACTTTACACAGCACAAAAAACAACAAAACAATTTCATTACTGTCCTGTTCCATCCGTCCTGTTCATGTGTAAAATACCTGGCCACATCCTCCTGAGGGAGTATACGGTAGATGGTCATCATGTCCAGAGCATCAGCCTGCTCCCAGCCCATTTTTAGGAACCGCTCCCTCTGCAAATGCCATAACAATGATACAATATCTGGATGTTCTGAGAAACAGCACCAAAACAAACTAAATGAGACACTGAGGAACACATCGGACTAAGCACCGGCAAACAAAATCCTCACACCTGATAGATTAGACTTCTCGGTTTACCCTGTAAACTGTTGTCGCGCCTTAATGGACCTCATCCACCAAGTAAATCATTTTAAGTCTAAGTTGTTGGTGTCTGTTTCTAACTAGGATGAAGATCAGACATTACTGAATGTTTATACGATAATGCGGTTAATCTGAAAGGGTCTCCAACACTGCACTAAGTCTGAGAGTTTACCTGAGAATCCAATGATTGACAGGTCTCGACTCCGGCCAGCGTGCACTGGCGGCGCTGCAGGTTCTCGATCATCACCTGACCAAAGCGATCGCTCATGTTTACCTGGATACACAGGTAATGGTGAGCGTCTGATGTGGTCTCCTCAAACCAGGCTTCACTTCATCTTATCAAATACACACGCAAGAACCTGGACTAATGCAACATGCACATAATTATCTATTGATGTTTAGTACTTTGTCTGCAAATAAAAATCAAAGGAACATTTATCATTTGTCTTCCTGAATTCTGCTTTTTTTTGTGCAATCTGTCATGGATAAGAGTGTAACTGTACGTGGTCGTTCACCTGTTCATAGTTGATGAACATGGCCGTGTGGAATGTCTCCGCTGCCCATCGAAGAAGGTTGGACGACTGGGACGGCGTAATGTAGACCAGCACACATTCGGACAGGAACAGCGTAGGCAATCTGAGTGGTGGCGCAGCAAAGACGAGCTTCAATTATTACCACAAAAGTCAAAACCTCCACAGAGACATCGTTAAGCCTCACCCATGAGTCACTGAAAGCATGTTGTGAAATATTTTGGCAGAGCTGTGTCTCTCCGACAAACCAAGTACAGAGGTGAGAGTCAGACTAAAGGTGCTATGTTTGTTTATTTGTTTGTTCCTGAAAAGCATGGAACATCTGGGTGGGGTATATACGTTCAGAGAAGGCAACTGACATGCAAGGGAACAACTGACTGGCAAAGTGTTCTCCTGCAAGAATATATCTGGCCTTCGATACATTCAAAAACATACTCCGCTTTATGTTGTGCTAAATCTATGTCTGTTACATACTCTGGGTTGAGCTGGTACTTCTTCAGTTTTTCATCTATAGTGGAGATGTCTCTGAGATCTGCTCCGATGATGCAGTAACGGTCCGAGTCCAGGCTCTGAGAGTCTGAAACAACAAACAAACAAACATTTTACGAGGATTTTCTAGAATTGAATGAAACCAAACCCCATAGATGTGCAACATCCACCGTTGTTGTACCTAGCAGTAAGGAGTCTGTTGAGTGGGTTTCGATGATGGGTTTGGACAGGGGTGGCTTTGTCCTAATCAAAGAGGAGAACAACATCATTACAACTCATTTTAAATACCATCAATACAACTATAGTGACACTGCAGTCAGCACTTTCACCTAGAAACCAGTGTATATCAGTTCAAACACTCCTCAGCATGAGGTCTGGCAACAAATCATTACTGTCCTCAACCATAAAATATTATTGTGCACAACCATTCACACCACAATCACTTTGGAAATAAAGATAATTCAACATTTTCTCTATTATATATTTGTGCCTCTGATGGTGAAAACACATCTATGCCCATTACAATACGACTCATTAGCGCGACTTAACAAACCTACACAATAACTACATCAAATAAAGTGGCTTCAACAAATACCATATTCCAGCCTATGAGCTGGTAAACCTTGCAAATAAAAAACACAAATATATTAATCTAAATCATAACATTTTTAGCCACTATTTAATGGTGATATTATGGTATTAGTTGTATTTTCTTTTAGAAAACAGACATGGTATGTAATGAAATCCAGGACATGTGAATGCAACTACAATGCATCTATACAACAGGTTGTTTCCTGAAACATGAATCTTTGTCCCCCCCTGTGGACTGATGTCCCTCATTACATAAATACAGCGAGAGGGGCTGGTAAGACATTGGCCCAACCTCGTAGAGCAAAAGTGAAATGTTTTTTTAGACCTATGAATCTTGTAGCATTTATCTTTCTCATTATTATGCACATGTAGGAAAATACAACGATACTACTACACTGTTTTTAAAGTAAACTATCTGATCGCACAAGCATTTAGTTTTTTAGGCCAACTGTTTTATCCTGAAAAATGGGAAAATGATGAATCTATGTCATCAGTGTTTCCAAAAATATTTGTTTCTGTTCATCCAGACAACAACAAATAACATGGGCACAGCACATTTCTAAACTTCATCGTTTCAGCTGCTCAAAACTCCAGTTAAAGGTGAAAACAGGTGCATTTTCATACAGTATGAATATGTCTTAGTATGGATGAAAGTATGAAGTGAAATTGTAGTTATTCTTCATCATTCATGCTGCACTGTGAAGAGAGGATTAAAAAGACATGGTTTCTTACTTTATATTGTGTATTTTCCTGGCAACAATGGTGGGAAAATCAACTTCAAAGAACTTCCGCGGCAGGAGGTTTTCATCCTATAACACGCAACCCATATTTTAGTATTGAAGCAGTTTAAACAAACTCCACATCAGAGCCACAAAGATGCAGTGTCACAAACCTTCAGTCTCCAAAATGTGGTGTCCAGGCCGGCCCCCAGGTTGACCACCTGACAGTCACACTCGGATTTCCTTATGAATGCATCGAGCAGGTGGTTCACCCCTTGAACGCGGGCATAGTAACCTGATGGGTGAGATAAGAGAAGGGTGCAGTCAGCTAATGAAACAATATCTGGAGCTGGAGCATGAACAAAAATACATGGCACCTGCTGTTGTGCAACATGGCATTGAATAAATTCACATACACGAAGGACAAAAACCTAAACAGCAAGTGGGTTAGTGGGTGAATCTTTACTGCTAACTACTCCTTGATAACGACATTGTAAAGTACGGTGCTGATAGCCACTTATCATACTACACAGTCACCATGAGAGCCAAAATGGCTCTAGGTACACAATGCACGTGTTAAGCAGTACATTGCATTTAACAACCCTGTTGTAGGTCAGCTCCATAATCACCTAGGGATATATGCAGGTTAATAATTAACACAGATCCTGTGAGTTACAGACTTGTGACATGACGAGTCTGCAAAACTCACCTCTGTTGATTTCAGGGGCCTTCCTCTCCCCCACAGATCTGGCAAAGTACTGAATGTATGGGTCTTTCCAGTAGCCTTTACTGGTGGCAAACCTAAAGGACAAATTACACATTAAGATTACCGGTAGTTGTTGTTGTTGTTTTTAATCAGCTCCTTTTTGTCAAATCTGCACAGTTTTGGGCCGAGCTGTCAAAGACTGAACATGACAACTTTTATTGAGAAGAGAAAAGTAATGTGTCATTGGTCACAAGTTTATAAAGTTGCAATGTGTCAGATTTGGTGACCTCTAGAGGTGAAGTTGCATGTTGTATCCATCACCTCACCCCTCTACCTAAGGTAGACTTCATTTGACAGTAAAACTCAAAAAATGTTTAGTATGTTCACTTTTACTACTGTAAAAAGATGGCAGCCTGATGAGAGGACCCCCTCCTCATGTAAATATACATTATTGGGTTAACTTTAGGGTAATGGGATAAGAAATTAAGCATTTACGTGATTATAAATTCATGAAAATGTCAGTATGTACTTGTTTTGAAATATTTCTAGAAGAGACAAAACTGACCAAAATCTTACACACTGCACCTTTAAGGGAACTCTAATCATATATCGCTTGATATAGGTCACAGGACAACGGTTTGGAAAGACTGAAAGATTAATTGTTGGTTGCACGAGTGACACACACGTTAGGGAATTCCTCGGTTACAGCAGTGAAGTACCAAGAATATAACAAAGTCTAAACTTTATTGAAGCTCTTATGTTTACAGAAGGAATGAACAACTGTTGTTGAATGTGTCTCCAGCGCAACAAGATTGTTTGGCATTGTTTGTAAATTGAAATGGTGAAATGAATGGTAATTGCATCACACGATAAAGAGCAGAGTACAAACAATAAGCCATCGCCGAGTAGAGGCGTCCAAGGTGAGACAAACCTTATGGAATACAAGTAGCCTCCATAACCATGCAAAGTGAATGACATATGGTGCATTGGTCATTTTAGCCACCTCTGGGGTGGATCTCATTTACATGTGGGCCAAATCTGGGCCTTAACAACTTGAGTAAGCAAGTACATGTCAGAATGAGTGCAGAAGGAACTCGTGCTAGGTTATGTAGCAAGTTAGCATGGGATGACTGTTCTTTCGTGGCGTACATGTGAAAAGTGGGCTCTTATTGCTGTGTTGGTGAGCTCAGATGTCCGAATCACGTTGAAACCAGTTTAAAATCCACCCATAGCCACTGACCTGGTCGGCAAGCGTGCATTGAAACTGAGAGAAAAGCAGAGTCATTGAGTCGCTGCTCGCATACCTTTTACATGTGGTTGCGTCGTCGCACGTCGCCCGCACTGCTTCGTCCGCAGTGTCCGAGTCCGTGAAGGGTGGTCGAGCTGCCATTTAGTACTCAACACCGTGTGGTCAACATTAACACTCTCCGAGAACGTCACACGATCCCGTCCACCTGTTTTACTCTTCCTCGGAGCGCTAAGCTAACAGGCTAGCTCCATTTGAATTAACAGTTGATTGGAAAACAACGAGGGACAGTACAAGGAGAAAGAACAAGCGTATTCGAGAGGTTCCAATTCATACAATCGGAAAATAGAGCGGGAGTTGGGTCAAATTATAAAGTTAACAATAGAAGGGAATATACTGCCGGCTAAAAACAACTAGCTATGGCAACTCACTAGACGCATCTGCACCGGAAACGATCCCTCAGTACATCCGGGTCATCTGTGATTTTGTGAATGAACACATCCTTGTCAAAGGTCCTGTTTGTCTTCCAATGACGATGACATAAAAACTACCTAATAATACATACAGTTTACAGTGGGATTCATTAGCTAAAGAGTAAAAATGAATACAAATTGTAAATATTATGACACTGAAATTGTGACAGTCAATGTAACAATGGGGCAGGTGAAATAGTAAGGTATCACAGATTTAAAGGTACAGTGTGTAAGATTTGGTGCCATCTAGAGGTAAAGTTGCATATTGTATCTATCACCTCACCCTTCCCGTTTTAGCATGTAGGAGAACCATCAGTTGTCATTAAAGCTTAAAAGATATATAGATTAGATTAGATTAGATAAGCCTTTATTCTTCCCACAGTAGGGAAATATGCAGTAGCAACAGCAGCATGGAAAGACAAACATCTAAGCCAGGGGTCTCAAACTCAATTTACCTGGGGGCTGCTGGAGGCAGAGTCTGG
>JAFBJT010001383.1:0-11499 GCA_016785325.1 Chascanopsetta lugubris
ATATATATATATATATATATATGTCTGTGTGTGTATGCGTGTGTGTGTCTACAAAGCAGTGGCTCAGTGGTGAAAGCATTCACCATTGAAGGAAAAGGTCACTAGTTGGAATCCCAAGCGGTTGAAAATGAATACATCCCCATAATAAAAACATATTGTATAAAAAGATGAATATGTGAATGATACTTGTTCGTGTCCCTGAAGACAGAACTGTTTTGCTTTAAGAAGGAAATCACAGAAATGACCAAGAGACCTTTGACCTTTTCATAGCCAATGGAAAAACTGAGGGGACTTTCCATTCATGTCCTCTCCTGACCAAAATTGTCTCCCTTATCTGTTTATTTGACTTTTTATTCACTGCTGTTTTGTTTTTTTCATGATCATAAAATCTATAAAATCCCTCTGTCAATCACAGACCGTAAAGCTGGAGACCCGTCTCAAGCAGGAGCAGACCAGACCGATGGCAAACTGAGAGACTCAAAGGACAGGTGGGTTGCTACATGGAACACACCGTGTGAAAGAGACTTTTCTTGGTATGAATCACTGCACATGTCAGTGTCTCATCTCTGTATTTAGTTTCTTACTCATATAGACTGATCCAAGTGTTTGATCCAATGTTCTCCCCCATGGAGAAAGATGCTGACTCAGCGTTCGCGCTCATGCACGCAGACACACTTACTGACTCACCGCCATTGTCATCCCTCCTCGTAACTCCCACCCTAATCCATGTTATTCTTCGTTAATACTTTCCCCCAGCTCCTTCTCTATCTCGCTCTCATGCTGTTTAGTTCACAGAGGCTTTTGCAAAGCAAACTAAATGAGTTCTCTGTGGAGTTCAAAGCCCCATGGATTTAATCAAGATGCCTCAGACTTCTGTTCCCTTCATATGCCTGATTTTTGTTTTCGATCAAGATCCATAAATCATTCTCTACTAATCTGTGAAAATATCAGATGCTGTTCTCTAATGCCTTCCATCCAATTTCAAATCTTTTTTCATGACCCAAATCACATCTGTCCACCAGGTGTCATTGTAACATGCTCTGTCATTCTTGCTTAATCTAGAAATACTATATAGAGACTATAGCCTGAATTAATGACAGAGATCATATGGAAACACTGTGATCTTTGAGCACAATTCTACAATTTCATTTAGTGGACACTTTTATCCATAGCAACATACATCTAAGGGTGGATGGAAGACCGGGAATTGAACCCATGACCTTATGCATTCACATAAAGATTCACATGGAGTAGAATAGAAACAAATAAAAATTCCATGATAGTTTCTCAAAATAAATACATATATATATATATGTGTGTGTGTGTATGTATGTATGCATGTATATACAGTATATATATATATACACGGTATATATATTTTCTTTATGTAAAAAAATGTACATGCACCTATAATTAAAATACTACATTATGTGCATATAGACGTGTGTGTACCAGTACACATTCACATACACACATACATAATCACACACATACACATAACCATATTGACAAAATATGAACAAGAACAAGAAACACAATGCAATAAACAACACTATCACCATCATCATCATATTTACACAAACAAACACTAGGAAACTGTTTTTCATTTCCTCTGATAGATCTTTCAAATTCTACACACCGCGCCTTTAACAACAACACAGTGTATCCCCATGAGAGGGCCCGTGCTCTGCTCTGTTGGGCCTGATCATCATGTGGCGCTTGACTCAGAAGAAATGCATTCTGGGAATTCTGGACAGGCACTGATACAGTCACACACCTCCGTGTGGTGTTATTGCCTCTGACGAAGTGTCACTGCCTCCCTTTGTTGCAGTGACTCTCCAGGCCACCTGGAGGAGAAGGTGTCACAGCTGGAGGCCATGCTGAAGAAGCTGCAGGATGACCTGCAACAGGTGCTTTGACTTTCATGACTGTTTCTCTCTCTCACTGTGTTTTCAGCGCGCCGCACGGGAACAGTCGGCAGGTAGGAGGAAATATTACAAATCCTTCAGGTTTCTGTAAACAAGGAGGGAGGCCACCTCTCGTCTGCTCATGCTCTGATCTGCCGTTTTTGTTCTCCTTTGACGTGTACAAATTCTTTTGTTTATACACATGAGAAATACACACAAACACACCCTCAGAAGGTTGTGATTCCGTTTGTGTAAGACGCTCAATCAGCCACTGTGACGCTATTACAATTCTATACTAATACATTTCATTGTGAATCTTTTATTTTGAATGTGTGATGAATGTGATACTATCCCATGGTCTCCCTCAGTAGGAGAAGCTGCTCATTTAGACATACAATGTACATTGTGTTGATTTTTTTTTTTTGCTTATGTCTCTGTATGTACAAATAATCTTAATCACATGTAAATATTCCTATTTTAAGTCTATGATTGTGACTGAAACTAAAACTATTCTCAATTAATCCGATGTCATCTTTGTCTAATCAAACGTTTATACATCTGCTCAGCGACACATTTTTGAGAATTTGTTCACTTTTTTTTATTCCCTTATCGTTTAAGTGATATCTATATTCACCAGAAAGTGAGGATTTTATAGTTTCAATATGCAAATGTCACTGTTCCCTTTTTTTTCTTTTTTTTTAAACAATATCCCTAAATGGTCATAGGTGAGGCGAGGGGGTATTCAGCTGCAATTTGCAACTTCTCCAGTAGATGTCTCTGTCCGACACACTGTAGCTACACTCTTATTATGCAAAATCGCTGACTCTCTTTAGTGTGATTCAGTGTTTGAACTCGTTTGTTTGTGAGTGTGTTCCTCCTCACTGCAGTGTGCCGTGCCTCTCCACACTCTGCGTGTTTGTGTCCTTTGATTTCCAAGCTCTTTGTTTATGTGTGCCCAATAGTTGCCTTAGCGCCACCTGCTGTACCTGTCCACCCCCCCCCCCTCTCCGCTCCTGCCCACAGCCATCTGAGCGACGGCTTTTGTTTTTGTTGTGTGCCACTGTCTTTCAGGAGAAGGAGGACAAGGCGGTGCTGCAGGCCGAGGTGCAGAGCCTCAGGCAGAACAATCAGCGGCTGCAGGAGGAGTCGCAGAGCACGGTGGCGCGCCTCATCAAAGTCACCGAGCTGCTGTGCAACGTCAACAAGCCCTGTTAGCTCCGCCGCCGCCGCCGGGCGGCGCACATCGGCAGACCGAACAGTTTGCTCGGCGCACTTCTCGATTCCTTCGTGCACATTTTGCAGACCAACGCGCACTCGCCCGCCCCTCCTCTCTTCCGTCTCCGCCCCGATTCCCGCCCGCTGGCGAGGGAATATGCAAAACATCGTACACCAGAAAATAAGACATTGTCGAGATCCATGAGCCTCACTGACTGACCGAGTGAGGTGCAGCTCTCGGGCTGCTGCGTCGGCGTGCAATGCGGGAGTGCTTCTCTTGATGTATGTATAATACAGTATCTGAATGGGTGTGCGTGTGTGTGTGTGTGTGTGTGTGTGCATCTCTTACTGTACTTTGCTTCAAATACTTGACAAGCTGGGCCGAATAGCACTTGCATATAAAGTGGCAATTAAGACTGAGAGACACTGTATAGCATGTTAAGTGGTGTCATATCTGAAACGACCAAAAGTGTACATATAGTATATAAAACATATGTATATATATGTATATGTATACGTATATATGTATATATACGTATATATACATATATATATATATATGTATAATGTGTGTATGACGGATATGCATGTATACAATATGTACTGTATGATATATATATATATATATATATATATATATAAAAATAAATCACCAATAATGTATGTGAACCGTAGTATTGCTCTCCTCTCTCTGCCAGGTGTGTAGTTGCAGTGTGTGAGTGTGTTTCTGCCTGATGTGAAAAACACAGCGAGAGCGCAGTGACAGTGGTGAGCCTGTAGGGGGCCCCCTCCTTATTAAAAGATGTAACCATGCTAATCGACGTAATGTCAGGTAGGACGCCGCCGCTCCGGCAACCCTCACCACTGAGATGTACTGTACTTAAGTGTTTAAAGGCGGGTGAAGGGACGTGAACCGGAAACCGATGAGCATGTTTGTGTGTGAGTGTGAAAAGGGAAAGAAAAAGTTATACCTCCCCCTGGAGGCCACAGGAGCCGCTTGTTTTTTGCGATTGAACGCCTGTAGCTGTTTTCCTCTAACCTCACTATTGTAGCAGCCATACTGTAGAAGATCCCCTGCTGGGCCCCGCGTGGGTGGGCCTGAATGGCAGCTTTTCTTTTTCAACTCGCAAAAAAAAAAAAAAAAAAGCAAACAAAACTAATCAAAAACAAGTAGTGACAAACAGAAAATTTGTGTTTGGCCGACGTCCCAACGTGACTGTTTTGGGGGTAATTGTGAAGTATGGCTCATGTTAAGAGGAAAGTAGGTCAAACAGCACCCTGATGTGTGTTTGTGTGTATTTCTGTGTCGTTCTTGCACTTTTTATGTTCGATTTTTGTTAATTTGTGAAATCAGCACTGGACAGGGCACACACTGTACTTTATGATAAACCTGCCCGGGTTGCAACTCGAGAAAGGTGGATTTGCTCTCACCCCGTCACGCCACCTTACCTCACCTTTTCCTCTGCATCTGCCGCTGATGGCGCCATCATGTGGCGGACTTTTCCTCCTTAGTGCCAATGTGTAAGAACCCAGGCAGCTCTCCCCAAACAAACAAACAAACAAACAAACGAGAACTGAATCCACCACAAACTATGACGCCACTCAGACTCTTTATTTTTTTTTTCTTTCTTGTAAAAACGTCCTCTTGTAATTTTATTTTAGAGTCACTGTGAATACCTGGTACCAGCATATTAAGATACAGTATATACAGATTAAATTATGGAACTCTATCAGTATGTGAAGATACTGTATGTACAGCCCAACTGTTCCATGTCGTGCATCGGGTCGTGTGTGTGTGTGTGTGTGCGTGTGTGTGTGTGTGTCCTCCTTTTTGCAGGACGATACACAGATGAGTGTTTTCCGTGTGTCTCATCTCCTGTATGTGTTGAAGCCTCATCATGACTGGACGAGGGAGGGGTAAGGGGCGGGGCTTGTGAGAGTCTTGTACAGTAGATTGTAGGGGGTTGGTCAAGCATGAGAATGTGCCAGGCAACTTCCGTGAGATAGCCCCCCCCTCCCCCGCCCACCTCTGTATGTGTGTATGTATAAAAAAAAAAAGTAACTTATTAAACATGCAAATGTGGATTTTCTTGTAGCTGTGAAAACTGGAAGGGGTGTATAAAAAAAATGTGAAATAAGGCAGGAAGAGGAAGGTGGAAAGTGGGCGTGGCTATTCTAGATTATGATTTGTAGAAAAACGACAACCATGATACCACATCAGTAACTTTCGGTCATTCTGAGCTACGGTCCTTAAATGGAATAAGGTCTTAAACACCATGAGGTACGCCTTAATGAATGGATGGTCAGACGTGCTCCATGAATACGTGAAGGCTCATTTCTCTGACTCTGTGCCTACCTGAAAATGTAATGTATGTTCATCCATCCTCTCTTTCAGTTGCACTTGCCGAGGTTTTACTTTTTATTGTTTTGTTCTGTTTTGATTGAATCTGGTGGCGGGTGAAGGATTTTCTTGGGGACCGTCTCAAAATCACGGCGTCACTGGGTGAATCTGAAAGAACAGATTAGAATGATGAAGACGATGATGATGATGGTAATAATATTGACCGTAGGTGTGTGTTGTTGTTGTTGTTGTTGATCTTGAGCATCACTGAAGGTTTACAGCTCCATGAGTACCACAGATTGTTCAAAGAGACGACAAATATATGATTTTTAAAAGTGAATTAAAAGGAAAAAGGTGCTTTAAAAATGGCTGATGATGCGTTGGAATGAGGGTGGATTTGGAGTGAATGTGTCGAATGGTGTATGAAGTGAAATGCACGTGAACGTGTGCAGCCCCATACCTTCATGCCCTGGGATTTGGAATCAGAAGGCTTTATTTATTGCTAGTTATTTATATTTTTTAGACTTACCGTGCAGCTCGTTTGGCCTATGCCAAAGTTGACTTCATTCGTGACATTTACATTTTAAAACTGTAAAAAATGTTCTTTCTTTCTCCGTGACCCCAATAATTCTTTATTCATTTATCTGTTCCAAAACAAATGAGGTTAAGTAGAGAAAGAAAGAAAGAAATGTGAAAAAACAACTCTGTTTGCACTCAGACATTCATGTTGTTGTTTTGCATATTCTCAATCATTTGTGGGAAAATAATGAAGACCTTTGCATCTCTGTCCTATTGTGAATGCATCAGAGGGTCTGGAGTTCGACCCCCCCCCCCCAATCCTTCAATTCCACATGCTGAAGCATCGATGGGCCAGAGACTACAGATTATTTACTATTTACCAAACAAACAGTGGGACAGACAGGGAATCATCAAAGGCTCCTGCAACTGTTTTCTTTAACGTGTTTCATAACTGAGGTGACAAACCAAATTGCCCATGACTAGATTTATTTATTGTCACCTTTAAAATCATAATCATCACGATCAGCACCGTGCCTGTCAATCGATGACAAATTCCTAAAAAAAAAGAAACCTTTTTTCCACTGCAAAGACAGACGCAGCTCCTCTGAGTGTCGCCCAGATCCCAGCGCATGTAAAAATAAAACCGTCCTGTGCAGCCGCATAAACACACGTAGAGATCCACGGCCAGATAAGACGGATTGAAAACAGCCTGAAATCCCCCTCGTGTGCACGCCGCCGTCTCCCCGGATTAATGCGAGATGAGGTAAGACGAATACACTTTCCACGATCATTATACAGCACGACAACATCATGCAAACATTTCCCAGGACTCTGTCCTCTGGAAGGCTTTCCCTAAACAACGGCCGCACAGAAACGCTTTATCTTCCCCCGTCCTGACACCGGGAGCCGGGCTGATGGCAACAATGCTCCGGCCCATGTCTTTATTTGGGGTTGGAGTCCATGCAGGACGGACTCTTCACCGAGGGCCGTGTGTCACACACAGCTCAAGGGGCTTAATGCCAGTTTGACTCATCCGTTTTCTGTAAATACAGAGGCTGTGTGTGTGTGTGTGTTTAGATTCCATGTATTTTAAATGGCCGCTGTCGCTCCATATACATTCAGATGAGGCCTGTTGCTGTTGTTTTCCAGACTTAAAGGTGCAGTGTGTAAGACTTTGTTCATTTTTGTCACTTTTGTTAGTAGGAAAGAAAATTACAAAACAATTATATACTCCGATATTTTCATGATTACTTACGTGTAAAAGACTGATGTTTCTGTTAGAACACAAAATAACAATAGTTTTTATGTGTTCTTAACCAAATGTTTTGTTGTTTACCTTTGTTCTCTCCTTCTCTCTACAGATGCCATCATGTCAGCTTTTCAAACTAAAACAGTGGTTCTCAACCGGTCTGGGTTCAGGACCCAACATCACCCCTTAATGACAGGCCGCAACCCAAATCCAGGTTTCATTTCCAACTTCTCAGATGTGTTTAATGAAAAGATGTTGTAGTTTGAACCTGAAATCCGAATATCACAGTATACCAATGCAAATAAAATAAGTTTAATGATAAACAGATACGACCAGCAGGTGGCGATGCTAGAGAGGGAAATATTAGCTTATAACGTTAACGTTCATTATTTTGACCTTGATTTAATCAAATCCATATTTCATGTACTCTGAGTTGTACTTGCATGGCTCTAGTCAATTAGCGTATTTGAGTAATGGCGTCTGTTCGTATTACAAGACGTCATCGCCACCTACTGTTAAGGAGTGTGAATAGATGGCGCTCCTATGCAAAAAAAGAATCCTAATAAAATTGGATCGCGACCCACCAGTTGAGAATCACTGATTTAAATGATAACTGTCGGGTGGATCGAGGGACTGTCAGCTGCAACTCCCGGCGTTACCACTAGATGTCGCCAAGCGCTACCTTCCAGAATTGCTTCTCCACTCTAAGTATTCTATTTCCGTGCTACTACTTTTGAGCTGCTGTGCTCGTGAAATAATAAAAGTGGAACACGGTACATATGTGTCCTGTTAATAAGTGATGCTGCTGATGTAACGAGCTGTGGCGGTAGATGATCAACTATTCAGTCTGCCCTGGCGCATCGTCTCCACGGTTACACATTCAAGTATAAAAACACCAGGCCGCTGCAGCTTTGACCTTTATTATTCCATTTTAAAATATGATTTCTTTGTTTTTTTTCTTTTCTCCACAGTCGTCGTCTCTAATAACAAACATTATCCAGGCCACTTCAGCTGTGACCGCGCTTGTCCCTGTATTTTACGCAAACGGTGGATTGTGTACTTTTGCAGTTTCAGGGAAACGGGGCTTTTGGATTATTGGCAGACGGCTGCGTCTTCGTCTTCACCCTGTTTCTGGAAGCTTTCTTTGTGACAGTTCGTCCCATGTAGGTCACATCCTTGTTTTTAGTGTCTTTTTTATTTAGAGGTGCAGTGTGTAAGATCTCAGTCATTTTTGTCACCTCTCCACCCAACAAAAACATATGACATTTTTATGAGTTTATAATCATCTAAATGTTTCATTTTCCCTGTTACTCGTAAAAGAGCCCATTAATGTCTATTTGGATGAGGAGAGGTTCCTCTCTATGGGACCTGCCACGTTTTTACAATAGCCCAGAGTGGACATACTTAACCTCAAATCTTACACACTGTACCTTTAAGGGCATCATTGGTAAAGTATTTATCATAGTCTTTTGTTATATGTCACTATTTTCTCTTTTGCTAACTCATCTAAACCGTTATGTGTTGTCACCTGCAGGTGGCGCTCACAGAGGAAGGGATTCCTCCAATCACCTCTTCGAAAGTCTCTCTACAGGTGGGTCAAAACCACTTCAGCAGATTGTAAATAATGACATTTACATCATATTTTGTTATTACTATCATTATTATTATTGATAATATTATGATGATCACATTATGGTGCACGGTGCATTGAGAGTCTTTAAAGGTGTGGTGTGTGGGATTGAATGACATACAGGTATAGTGGTGCGGCTGCGTATGGCTGCCTATTCCAGTACTAGTCACCTCTTATTTCCTTTCTATGTGTGAATGAGAACCTGTTTGCACTCACTTATCATTTCAATAAAAAGATAATAATAAGAAATATATATTCAAATAATAAGGAAAATCAAATCAACTTTATGAATAAAATACTATTTAAGAAATAAAAATGGATTTGAATTGTAATGAAATCTAATTAAAACATTATCCTTTGTAAAATTTAAAAAACAAAAACAAAAACATGCTCCAGCTGTAAATATAAAGGGTACATTTTGCCAAAGAAAAAGGAAATCATTCTATTTAGTCTTACAGACTGCACCTTTAAATGTATGGACGAAACTATTTACTTTAGAGTTTGTATTTTGAGTTTAAAAGTAAAGCAAAGATTAAGATACTTAGAGTTTTGGTTGTAAGTGAGCAGTGGAGCAGCAGATGGCCTGTACTTTATCAGGGCTTGTTGTTCTGTGTTGTTTATACAAGGATGCACATTTCAAAATAAGAGCTTGCAGCCAACACAGCGCAGTGTAGTCTGCTGTTTGTCAGCCATTGGCAGCGACATCAAGTCACAGCCAGAGACTGTTCACATGGAAACATGAAGTTCACATGGATGCTGAAGTATTTTTAGATGGACACACATCCAGGATCTATACGATGAAGGTGAGTGTGGAGGCGGAGGAAGATCAGATCATCCACTAATCACAGGGTCGACTGTCAGACTGCCAGCTGTGTAATAACAGCTGTATTTATATTTATGGATGAGCCTCGTCTCCATGTGTCACACAGTAAGAGATGCACACACACACACACACACACACACACACACACACACACACACACACACACACACACACACACACACACACACACACACCAGGTAACATACAGGTAGACATGCCGACTGTCACTCAGCAACAGAGGACGGATGGATGATGGATATTCGGATGGATGGATCGACGGAGGAATGGATGGTTGGATGGATGGATGGAAGGTTGGATGGATGGATAGAGGGATGGCTGATTGGACTGATGGATGGATGCATAGAGGGATGGCGGATGGATGATTGGTTGGGTGGATAATGGGTGGATGGATAAAGGGGCGGCTGACTGGACTGATGGATGGATGGATGGAGGGATGGATGGATCATTGAATGGATGGATACATGGATGACTGGGTGGTTGGATGGATGGGTGGATAGATTGATAGTTCGATGGATGGATGATTAAATGAATATTACAAACAAACAAACAATCAGGGAGAGAACACATGACCTTTCGCACACTCCTCTGCTAATGTTTCACTGCCTGTGTCGCGCTCTAGTGGCCGCACAGAGGAAGTGTGTGTGTGTGAGAGAGAGAGAGAGAGAGAGAAAGAGGGAGAGCGAGAGCGAGAGAGAGAGAGAGAGGGAGGTAGGGGGAGTGGAGGCTCCTGTGGCTTCTCCTCGCTGCTGTGTCGACCTTTCAGTCTGAGCGCACGAACACACACACTCTCACTCTCACTCTCTCTCACACACACACACACACGCACAAACACTTCCACGCAGCTGCTCGTTATGTGCCACCGGGAGCACCAGCGCTGTGACGCGGCCGGGCCTGCGCTCTGAGTCCGGGACAGAAGAACCGGGGCAGCGACACCGGCTGAGATTGACTGTGTTTGCGCCACCCCCCACCCCCACCCCACCCCACCCCCACCCGCCCCCTGACAGGACTCAACTTGGCGGAGAGCGAGAGTCCGCTGCCCCGCCGAAGTGTGGAACAAGTGTGGAAGAAGCAACAGATGTTCGTGGGAGCAAATGTTGCCGGCTGAGGAATGAGAGCTGCGGCCGCTGCTGCTCCGAGGCACCGGCAGCGCTTCCAGCGGTTCTGCTGCTGCGGAGTCGGGCTGCTCGCCGTCGTCTGGCTCGCTCAGGTCATCCAGGCACCAGGTGAGACCTTAATATAGCACGACGGGGCGTGCGCGTGTGCGGTGCGCGTGCACGCGCTGTCAGTTTGATCCTGTATGGGAGATGCATACACGGCCACAGGGACATGCATTATATATGAAGCTCAGAGACACGAGGCACTGGCTCCATATGTGATGTGCTGATGTGTTTCTATTCATTTGATGTGTGTGTGTGTGTGTGTGTGTGTGTGTGTGTGTGTGTGTGTGTGTGTGTGTGTGTGTGTGTGTGTGTGTGTGTGTGTGTGTCCTGGACAATGAGAAGGTGTAACTCTCAATTCATGAGTCTTGAACAGAGGAAACCTTTGAATACATCTTTGAATGAGCGAAAAAAGGAATATACATATTTGAATTGATATGATAAAATTACATCTCCTGTATCAAGGAATGCATTTATTCTATCTAAATATCTCATATATGCATGTAAGAAGATGCAATGTATATTTGCTATAAAAGCTATATATAAAAACAGTACATCAGACTTACATGAGAAGATATGAATAATTTCTCCAGCTATGACGTTATCCATGAGAAGATCAATTAGATATGCATAATAG
>JAFBJT010001383.1:13298-23377 GCA_016785325.1 Chascanopsetta lugubris
TGTGTGTGTGTGTGTGTGTGTGTGTGTGTGTGTGTGTGTGTGTGTGTGTGTGTGTGTGTCCTGGACAATGATAGGTGCAACCCAACCATATAAAGATCCTATAAAATAAAAGTCATGAACAGAGTAACTCTTTAAAGGTGCAGAGGGTAAGATTTGGTGACCTCTAGAGGTGAAGTTGCATGTGGTATCCATGATCTCACCCTCACCCGTCTGAGCATGCAGGAGAACCTATGGTAGACTTCATTTGTCATTAAAACTCAAAAGGTGTTTAGTACGTCCACTTTTACTACTGTAAAAACATGGCAGCCTCCATAGAGAGGACCCACTCCTCATGTAATATACATCAATGGGCTCATTTAAGGGTAATGGGGAAAAAAACATTCAGATGATTGAAAATTCATGAAAATGTCAGTATGTAGTAATTGTTGGTTGTAAGTGGAAAAAAATGATTGAAATATTACACACTGCACCTTTAATAAGCTGAGCTGTAGAAAAAACTCCAAATAAGAAAATATCGATGATATATCAGGTTATTTGTGTGGATTGTAACTTTTCCCCATGTGCCGTGTTGTGATCCAGTCTCATCCTGGCGTTGCAGGATGCTCCTCCTCTGAGTGAGCGTCCCGGTGAATGAGCCGTGTCATTAATATTTATACTTCACCTTTCAAATATGAGCGTGCCATCGACCACAAGAGGTTTTTTGAACTGAGACCAAGCAAGGCTGCTCCACTCCGAGCTCAGGGTGAAGTATGTGCTCTGCTGTTTGTAAAGGTGACAGGCGGGTTCTGCTCACAATACACGGAAAGTATGACACGTGAAGCAGCAGCAGCAGCAGCAGCAGCAGCAGCAGCAGCAGCATCCTCAACGCTTGTATGACTATTTATGGCCGCATGTGCTGATCCGACACTATCGACTATCGGCCTGATATCGTCAGGAATCACCAAATGTCCCTCAAGTATAAACTATTTATAGATACATTTCCAACTTTCGAGCTCCCAGGGGAGGACGAGCATCGGCTGCCAAAAAGTAAATTTGCCAGAGCAACAAAAATGGCTGAAAGAGACAAGTGGAAAATTCCCTCAATGCAGAAGTGAAAGACTGATAATCTGAACATTTTTCATTTCCTCAAATATTATATTTATGTATTGATTTGTTTATTTCTATTCAGAGGGAAGTGTAATCAGTGTAGCCTTCAATCCATATCGCCCATATTCATATATGTCATTTGCGTGATGTTGAAGATTCTCCAAACGATCCACATCCAGCCCCTCGGAGAATCCTGAATTCAGGAATAGCCCAGGTAGGAAGGAAAGACATGTTTATTTATTTATATGGTTTGGTTTTAAGTTTGTTTAAGTTTATTAATCAACTGGTCTACAAGGGTTTCGATATGCATTGAAATTTCTTTATTTTATTCTATTTTATTTTATTTTTAAAGTTGTATAGTTAATGTATTGGCTTCTTTGTGGATCCAGGATTTATTGGTTTAGTGGTTAGTCAGCAAAAATCACTGGGTTTGGATCAAGGATCATTTGATGGATCCAGATTTCGAGCGAGAATATTTTCTTGACAAGCTTTAATTCATGGACAAATATCGCCGACTGGACATAAACATATAGGTGAACGATACGTATGATGGTGTGCAACTTGGTGCAGGTGTGATTTGTGCTTCACAGTCTATTTCAAAGGTGTGCAGAATTTCAATGAGTGTAATTTACCCTCAGCTCCATTCGGGCTCCTCTGATGGACACAGCTGATTGCTTCATGTGTCCTCAGATTGGTTCTGGCACCGTCGTGCACTGTTGTTTTACCGGAGCCAAAAAAACACACAGGCCCACACTTGTTAGAATCCACTGTGGATCTGATGGACGTGGACGAGCTGATTATAATCCTCCTCTGGGTCGACACTACAAGTGTGAACCATTGTTCGAATAAACAGAGAACGGTTACGGCTTCTCAGAGAGAGATTACGTGTGGTGTTCATCCTGTGAGAGGGAGATGGTCTGGGCATGTATCAGTTGGCACTAATTCCAGGAGAAACCACAGAATGATTTCATTTTCGATTGTAGAATGGCAGTATGATGGTATGAGGTTTTGAACACGTAGGCATCAGAGCTGATGTTATACTTTAGAGCAGTAGTCAAATCATACGGTAGAAGCAGCCTCCTCGGTGACTCAGAGATTGGCCAATCCAGCCTCGGTAACAGAGGTGACAATCACCTGATGGTAATTCTGGCTGAGCGCTGCTGAGAGTCACTGAGGCCCTGAGAAACAAGCTCCTCTGCTTTGATGAAGCCAAGATTGAACTGTCAGGACTGGAGAGCAGGCACCCGGGCGATCGTCCTTTAAACTCACAGCCAGGGCCACGCAGTCAAACATCTCCAGGCTGCAGAGGCCCTCTTCTCCTCAGAGAGCTGAAGAGCATTGAAGAGAGTAATTACACAAGTCTCCAGATCCAGGTGTGTAAATTATACACAAGAAAACCTTCTGTAATTATGGCTAAAGGTTCCTCTATTACTGACTGAAGGGTCTGAATGCTTGTGTCGATGTGCCAGGAAGTGAAAAGCAGTCAGGCTCAGGAGACATTCAAAAAGACAGCATTTACTAAATTGAATGAATCTAATTGATCATATGAGAATACATTTATTGTTATGTGAAAAAATTCAAAATGTAACAAAAACCAAACCCTTAACCAGGTGAAACATTTATTCAAGCAACAACTTATTTTAAAATGAATGTATTTAAATCTCCTATTTTATATTTATTAAACTATTTCAAGTGTTTATTCTTTATTTATTTTGTTGACATTTTTTGTATTCAACTATTTTTGAATTGTAGTATTAGACAGACCATAAATCAGTGAGCAGTGTGTGTGCGGTGCGTGCGTTTGTACACCTTCGGATCAAACCAAATTCAAACAAAAATGGGGGTGTTCCCTCCCTGTCCCCCCCCCCCCCAATACTGAAGCAGCAGTTGGTTTGGTCCAATTGACCAGGCCTGTGTATTTATTCGTGCTCCGCCCTCTTCCTCACTTTTGACTGAACCAGGAAGTAGGAGTGGAGTGACGGGTTAAGGTAATTCAACACAAAGAAAGCTGAATTAGTGTTAATTTCAGACAACATAACATCGTAAACTAAATGTGCAGACTTTGCGTCCAATAGGAACAGAAAGCACTGTAATGTTTATTCTTAACCAAAAACGAGGACCTGTGTTTGTTTGAAAATGGCGCCCCCTCCCAACCCCCCGCCCAACATGCGACAAAGCACTATGGGGCTGTTTGAAACCTGATCTGAAAGCTTGTGTACACATGATGCTATTTTGTGTTCACCAGATGAAAAACAACATTATTTATCATGATTGAAGTGGAGAAGAACAATCAAACATATAAAACCATTGTGTAAGATATAGGTGAAACTACCTCCACTTCTAATGGTAAAAATTGAAAATTATAATTACACTAATGTTTAAAGTGGGTATATATTCCTTTGTATTTTCATCAGGAGCCATGTTGCTCCACCACGTGTTTACAGTAGCCCAGAATGGACGATTTACACTGAATTCTACTGTTAACTGAAGGTTGTTGTAGATTTTTTTCACATATACTTTTGAGGGAAGGCTTATGTTCAGCTACAATGTGCAACTTTACCACTAAATGACATGATGGCACACTGTACCTACAGAATAAGAAACAAGCAAAGAACGAGTTTCCTTGATTCAGCATATGAGAAGGAGACATTTTTTTTCTCCATCATCCTTATTTGACTTTGGTTTTAGACTTTTTAAACCATGTGAAATCTATGCGCACATATTAATATCATACTGCAGTTTGATCCCATTTAAGGTCGAATCAAAGGCTCATCCCCTGTGTTTACGGCTACTTGACTGTTGAATATTGTGTGTGAATGTTGGAGGCCTGGTCCATTGTTTCCGATATGGAAAAATGGGACTGAAATACAAATATTTATGTTTTCTGCAAAGACATTAAACAAAGATTCAGGTTTCAGTCGTGTGTAACCTGTATGGACAGTGTTTAGGATTTCAGTGTGTACTATCACACTGTGTCTGTGTGGAGGCAGTCAAGCTGTTTGGGGTTAGGAGCGAGGAAGCCGGTCCGTTCAGTCACTCTTTGACTGACAGGATCCAGTGTCTTGTTTTCGCTGACAGATGAGGAGGAGGAGGGGGGGGGGGGGGGGCGGGGGGGTTTGTGTTTTCTGAATGGAGCTGATGATAGTGGTTCCGGCTCTGGTCTTTCCTTCGAATGGTGATTCATTTTGACATTATGGAATTATTTATTTTCATTCGTTTCAAGTGTTTAAGGCAGAGTTGGTTTTGGTCTTTGTCTTATTTGTTAAAATCCACATTCTTACGAAAAAACGAAAGCAAAACGTTGGGCCCTTTCTTACCTGTAGCAAACACGAGCAGTCATGGTTGTCGTGTGTTTTTGAGTGAATTATGGAGAAGTGCTCCCCTGAAAGTGTACCTTTGTGTATTTTGGAAGCGGAGCTTTGATTAGTGGGCCGTTATAAGAAGGTAAGATATTGAATATTTTCCAAAAGTGTAGCCTTTTTTTTAAATTTAAAGTCCAGTGTGTAACATTTAGGTGAAACTATTTCTATCAGCAGGAATCGGATACAAGATACTTAAAATGATATTTTGATCAAGTCATGCGCTTGTTTTAAATCCTATTCTTATGCGTAAAATCACCTGAATGAATGATCTGTTGTTTTAATGATCTTTAAAAGATGCTTTATACCTATCATCAGGAGAGAGGCCTTCTCAGCTGCAACATTCAACTTCCCCACTAGATGTTACTAAATTCTACACACTGTACTTTCAAGAGTAAAAACAAAAACATGAATACATTTATCAGGATGATGAATCTGTCTGAGACACTGAGGCTCTCGCTAAGTTTGCCAAAGAGTTTGTTTTCATTCCTGACTGTCCGGCTCATTTATAAATAGTATGACTATAAAGTTTAGAATAGATTACCATGAATATTAGTACAATCATTCAGAAAATTGAATATTTTCATTTTCCAGGAAATGATTCATCCGTCTTGGTTTTAAAAACCCTTGCAAATTTAAGGAAGAGTTTATATGTGCCCATATGTGCTTTGCTATGAGTCATTAGAGTTGTAGAAGTCACTAATGCGTAGAGAGATGGATATAGTTCATATTATTTACACTTAACATGAGGGTATTTATAGTCACCTTTCTACATTCACACAGAGTGTTTATACTGAGGAACGCGGTCACGGGATTAAGGTATTTCCATACAAACACCACATTTCATCACTTCTGTAACCTCAGCGCGCGGATGGGACGTGTGTTGAGTCGACATGTGTTGTTTTTTTGGGGGGTGGGGGGTGGGGGGGGGCGATTAATGGAAAATTCCCACATATTTAATTTCGGCTTTTTCTAATGAGGTGGGAAATGGCTGAAGGTGTCACAGAAGGCTTCAACGCCGCTTCCATGTGTGAGAGTGGTGCAGTGGTGCATCTGTGGCAGGGCACCCGTTTGAATTTCATACGCGCGTCCAGCCTCCTCTTGATGCCTCGACATGAAAGCCTTCACGTGTCCTCTCAGCCATGACCGCCGCCGCCGCCGCCGCCAAATAGGCTCATTGAGCCGTGTGCTACAAAAGGACACTACAGCGCCCGGCAATCACAGAATGCATCAGACACCGACACCAAACCTTTTGCAAATAAAAGGCCAGTGTGCAGCACCGGGCGTAATAACCATTTCGCTATCTACTCTGTCCTCCAGTGGAGGGATCTGTGGGTCGCGCAACAGAAATATCCCCCACCCCCGTAGGAGTCATGATGAGATAGAAGATGAGACAGCTGTATCTGTGGGGAGTTCCTTCGCTGTCACCCTGGTAAAGCTGAAAATACTGGAAGCCACACGGAGAGATTAGCTACTGAGGAATGAAACGCAGGCGGCTGAAACACATGCCATTTGAAAGATTTCAGAGTCGATGGCTGCAGACAGCTGACGGCAGCGTGGAGTGAATCGCTCAGCCCTCCGAGATCCATCAGAGACAGAAACATGAAACTATAGAGTTTGAGAGCAGCATCACGGACGATTGTGAGACGGAGGGAGAAAAGCGACAATGACGCATTGTGATGATAATAACGGGGGTTTGAAAGAAGAAAAAAAGCGATTGAAAGAAGAACTATGATTTTGATTGCAGTGTTCAATCAGAGGGTCTTTAAGCATGACCTAAGCATTTTTGCGTGTGCACTGACAGAGATGATGTATTGGTATAGAAAGTTGGAGGCAATCATTTTTCTTTTATTCCATGAATTGACAGAAATAATCACTTTAGAAACGAGTCACAACATTTCGATTCACCCTATTTCTTGATCAATCAAATATACACACTAATATCAATCTATGAATCCTCTAAACACGACTGTTTTTTCAGTCAAGAGCCTCAACAAACCTGCAATGGTCGAGACCATTTGTCTATGTCAGTTTCTATTTGCAGAAATTGAATTCACAATTTTTAAAGCACCAACTGTATGACCTGCTATCATCACTCCAGAATGAGCCCTGTTCATTTACAACATCTGTAAAGTACAACAGAGAGTAGTTTGAACAGGAATGGACCGAATAAACAAATTCTGAATCGAATAATAACCGCACCTGCAGACGGAACCGCCAGAGAAACTGATTTTCTGGAGCTGGTCAGAGCCGATCAATCTGTACGTCTCTTCAAATCAAATCAGGGAGAGGATTACCTGCAGCTCCGGTGCACCAAGTCCTCCATGTTGATCAGACTTTTACCTTAAATCAACCCGGATGTTTGTTTATTACCTCTCTCTCTCTCTCGCAGACACGGAATCGTCTTGGCTGCGGTCAGGCGTGAACGACGGGACGCCGCGATGGACTCGCAGGCTGATGCAGGAGAAGTCCGACAACCAGAGCCTGGATCAGCCGCGAGCAGGTGAGTCACCGCTCCGTTCGTCGGACACATGACGTCCAGGACTGAGTAACACCCCCCCACCCCCCCCCCCCCCCCCCCCCCCCCCCCCCCCCCCCCCCCCCCCCCCCCCCCCCCCCCCTCCACCCCATACCCATCCTAACCCCCACCCATCCCCAAGACTCTCTGTAGCTGCAGTGTAGATGTGTGTGATGAAGACAAGATCATTAATAAATCACAACAGTGACGTATCGGGGGATATTTTAAGATTCAGTTTTTCAAATGTGATGAAGCTGAGACTATTGTAGGAGTGTCTCACTTTCTAAAGTCCACAGTACCGATAGTTTCCTTTTTTCACATCGCTGTCTGAATGTTTGGGAGAGTTGTATACATAATGATTCACTATAGAATCCTCTGGTCGTTGGTATGAATACACTTTTGAGCTGTTCATCCCACCACTCAAGGTTCAGTTTGAATTACAGCTGAAGTCTATCAGAGTCTCGCCCACATGCTTGTAGGTGAAGTGTAAAGTGAGGGGTATTTTCAGCTTCCCGTGCTACCTTGCCACTAGATGTCAATAAATCCTGCTTACTGTGCCTTTCAAATCGAATTGTAAAATCAATATGCACTTTTTATGAGATTTTTCATTTGATGCGGAACTTGTTGCATCACATGATTTCTCGCCTCCGGAAAGGTTTATCACCCGTTCCTGGTGTGGATGAGCTCCCTGTGTAATCCTCTCTGAAAAGAAATCACCATGGTTAAGTCAGGATCAGTGGCCAGTTCTTCTTTCCCACTGGTCACAACACCTGCGCACACGTGTGTGTGTGTGTGTGGGGGGGGGGGGGGGGCTCCCGGGGGGGGGGGGGGGGGGGGGGGGGGGGGGGGGGGTCTTCACAGTTGCAATACGTTTAATCAGCATTCACACCCGAGTCTAATGAGTCAGCAGGTTTTAATCAGCTAATTGGAGCCATGGAAGACCGTTGTTTGGCAGGTTACCATGCTGACATGGTCTGTCCTGCTCATCATTACCAGAACATCGCTGTCACTACCAACACTACAGTTTGATATGTGAAACCAAAAAAGAGATCAAAGGTCCATTGATTTTGAAATGCTTCTCTTTCCTGTGTGTGTGACCCTTTCATGCTTGAAGTCAGAGACTCAGAATTATTCAAGCCTCCTTTCAAAGTGTTGTTCGTTCGTTCTCAGTTCGTTTGGTTCGGTAGGAACTATCGCAGGGCTGTTGTCACAGACTGCTTTACTTTCAAACAGTGCATGTTGTCAAAATGAACTTGTGTAATTTATAGTGGGGTGTTTGGTATAATACACTGAGAATGCCATGCATTGTGTTGTTGAGGAAGCGCTATAAAGAGAATGTCAAGTGTGCATGAGTGCATGCATGAGTGTGTGTGTGTGTGTGTGGGGGGGGGGGGGGGGGGGGGGGGTTGTGTTGGGGTTGGGGGGGGGGGGGGGGGGGGGGGGGGGGTGTAGGGTGTATGCAGGTAAACAGTGAGGGCGGAGTGTAGCAGAGATTCCTGCCTCTCCCCCTGCAGGTGAATTGAAAGGTCATGCGGACAAAGCGATGTGTTGGTTGTCAGCAGTGTGCTCCTGCGCGCTAAAAGTCAGGTGAGATGCTTTTTATAGAGCAGGTCTATTTTTTTTATGTTTTATTTGTAAAGCAGAAGCACATCACCATCTTTAGAGTTTAAATATTCAGACTGTCCTCGTGCGCTGACTCCACTGAGACACGCAGCCCGTGGACGGCTCATAGTCAGAGTCCTCCCCTCATGGTTCCCGCGCTGATCAGCACAGGCGGACATGAGCTGCGTTCATCACCGCTGACAGGTTTGTTATTAAAGATTCAGTTCGGCGAGGAAATCTCTTTATTGTTATGCGGCGATAATGAGACAGAGTAGATCAAATAATTCTGCTGCAGAGAGAAAGACAAGAGAAACCATATCGTCCTATCATTTGCATTTAGTTAATGACTCATATGAGACTGTCACTCACACTGGAGGTGCGAGAGCGGCGAGGTTATTTTTAAAGCCTGACACAAGTTTATGCAAATGGAGCTCAAGAAACCTACTGCAAGTAAGCTTCACTTTCACAGTGAGTCGAACCTGAGAGTCTGTGGATCTTCTCACATGTGTTGTGTTGGTCACAGCTGAGGGGAGATCAACATGTCGGGCCAAGTTCATTCATTCATACACACACTGAAGGTGGGCACAGGCAGGCTGTTCCTTTGACTCGTGGTACATTCACTTATTTGTATATCTATTAATTAATCAATTAATTTGATTAATTCATTTATATTTATTATTTGTGGATTATTTGATTGTATTTTGTATTTTTTCATTTAAATTGTTATTATTATTATTTTGTATTTATATTTTGTATCATATTTTCGAAACAATGTCTGCATTTTTCAAATATTTCTATTTGTATTTATTTACTTTCACCATTTTTGATAAATGCAGTCTGAACATGTCTGTGACGGACCTTGTGGCTCGCCTCTGTCACCTTTGATTCTGCGCTTCGCTGTACCACCGAACCTCCGCTCTTAAAGCCTCACGAAGCTTAAAACCACTTCTTATAATCTGATCTGGACAAGTAATTCCACGGCTCGCTCACATTCCATTGTTTGTGTGTTTGCGGAGCTTTGAAATCCGTGTCATCGCTCACATCTCATCCGGCACCTCGCTGTCCTGCTCCCCGTCACCCGTCCTGACCTGTGACGTTACGTCACCGCTCGTTATCTCCGCTCCCTCCACCTGCTCCCGTTCGTGTTCCTCCACCTGATAGCACATGGAACCTTAATGAGACACCGCTCCCTCATTATCTCTCACACGGAGAACTTCCCCCATGGTGATACACTGGCGAACAAAGGCCCGGTCAGGTAGCGCAAGACGCGGTGGTGAGCGCGGCCCCCGGCCCCCGGCTCCGGGCGCAGGTTGCCCCCCCCCCCCCCCCCCCCCCCCCCCCCCCCCCCCCCCCCCCCTCCCTCTGCCCCCCCCCCCCTCGTCCTCAGCAGGCCGTCTCACTGTGATTGCATAATCTGTAGTGTGATTAAAAAGCCGGGCCTGGACCTCGGGGATATTATCTTGGGGGATTGCGCAGTACGGTCCAGCTCCGGGCTCTCTCTCTCTCTCTCTCTC